>SKCR01040187.1:0-75731 GCA_019454045.1 Zanthoxylum bungeanum
GTAGGATTCATGGTGGAACTAATCCTTCTTAGAGTATTTCATGACAAGAAGTATATGGACATAGAGGTTTGGGCAGAGGTCACCCACCAGGTGCCATTTCACAGTTTATGTCATGCGCTTTAGTTGTTAAACCTGGTGTTCTAGTTTTCCCCACTTGTAATTGTCTTCATCGGGGTGAGTGTAGAAGAGTGATGAGTTCATGCTTCCAATATGGTCAGATGGGATATTTTGTTAAAGACTGCCCCACTCTTGTACATCAGATTTCACAAAATCTATTTTCAACAGTAGGAAATACTTAAGCGCAGACTTCATGGGGCAAAGGTTTTAAGGGTTTGATAGAGGTCAGTCTTTTGGAGGTCGAGGGCATCCAGTAGCAGGTAGAAGGCAATCGAGGTTATTTGCTTTAACTTATCAGGATGCTCAAACTTCGAATGTCGTGGTGATATGTATTCTAATTATTGATTCTCATCATGCCATAAATTTTTTTGATCATGGAGTTACTCATTCTTTTGCATCACCATATTTGCGTCATATTTAAAAAGGGGACTAAAGGTATAGTCGCCTATTTCAGTGTCCACTCCATTTAGAAGTGCTATTGTGGTAACTAATGTGTTAAAGTATTGTGATGTATCTTTAGGACAAAGAGTGTATCCTATCGACATGATCTTGCTAGGGATTATCGATTTTGACGTGATTTTAAGAATGAATTGGTTATCTAAGTATCATGCCACTTTAGATTGCAGAGAGAAAGTAATGATTTTATGGATTCTTGGGGAACTAGAGGTTGAATTTTAAGGAGACGGGAGTGAGGTCCCTATCATTTTGATTTTTATGCTAAGTGCTTGTAAGATGCTTTGGAAGGGGTGCGTGGGTACACGACCTATGTATTTAACACATAAAATACCCAATGGGAGTTTGACCAAGTTCTGGTAGTTAGAGAGTATCTTGATATGTTTCTAGAATAGTTACTTAGCTTGCCGCCAGAAAGGAAGATCTAGTTTTGTATTATCGTTGCTCCAAGAACTCAACCAATTTCTATCGCTCTATACCATATGGCGCCTACTGAATCGAAAGAGTTGAAATTTTAGTTGCAAGTCCTCTTGGATAAGGGGTTCATACGACCTAGTACCTTTTCTTAGGGTGCTCTAGTGTTGTCTGTTAAGAAGAAATATAGTAAACTCCAGTTATGTATTGACTTCCGACAGCTTAATAAAGCTACCATCAAGAATAAATACACATTTCCCCGAATCGATGACTTGTTCGATCAGTTACAAGGAGCACAATACTTCTCAAAGATAGATCTCTGATCAGGTTATCATTAGCTCCGAATTATGTGTAAAGACATTATAAAAATAACATTATGTACTTGTTACGTGCATTATGAATTATTGGTTATGTCTTTTGGTCTCACAACTACCCCGGAAACCTTCATGGATTTGATGAATTGGGTGTTTAGACCATTCTTGTACCGTTTTGTGATTGTCTTTATAGAAGACATTTTGATCTATTCTAGAAGTACAGAAATCATGAGCTAATGATAAGTTAGCCACGCCCAACTAGTGTTACAGAAATCATGAGCTTCCTTAGGCTCGCAGGTTATTAAAGGAGATTTGTAGAGAACTTTTCTAACATATAGGCACCTTTGACCTGACTGACTCGGAAGGGTGTGAAGTTTGTGTAGTCAGATAAATGTGAGGAGAGCTTTCAGGAGTTAAAGGAACGTTTAGCCTCAGCTCATGTACTGGCGTTACCATCGGGTTGCGGTGGTTTTATGGTATTTTGTGATACTTCCAAAGTTGGCCTGAGATTCGTATTAATGTAGCACGGTAAGGTTATTGCTATGTCTCGAGGCAGTTGAAGGCCTATGAGAAGAATTAGCCTACCCAAGACTAAAAAAATGGTCGCTGTCATCTTCGCTCTTAAGATTTAGACATATTATCTATATGGCGAGCAATTTGAAATTTATACTGACCACAAAAGCTTGAAATATGTCTTTGATCAGAAAGATTTAAATCTGAGATAAATATTATGGGTTGAATTTTTGATAGATTATGATTGCTCGATTTTATATCACCTAGAGAAAAGGGAATGTGGTAGCAGATGTCCTGAGCAGAAAATCACTTGGAAGTCTAGCCCATTTGTCTGTTAACAAAAGAAAGAAAGTTTGGGTATTGCAGTAGTGTTTACATAACGAAGTGAATTGTCAACTTTCTGAGTCAGACGTGATGTTGGCGCGCATTCAAGTTTGCTTGAGGAAATTAGAGTAGCGCAATTAACTGATACTTTTGCGCAAAGTAAGAAGATTGAAGTTCAACAGGGTGGAGATACATGGTTTCAGATTGATGTTTAGGTTATTTTGAGATATGGTAACAAGATTGTGGTGCATTCGAACACAAAGAGATATTTTGGAAATGGCTCACACATCCTCATATGTGATGCATCTATTGGGGCAATTGTGGGATCCCTAGGGTCGAATCGTAGCCCCACGCAGAGGAAATTGATCTAACCCATTGTAATTAAGCATGAATGTATTTCTAAATATTTAAATGAAATACTATATTCCATTACGAGTGTATAGGAAAAAACCAAGGATGAATCGGAGTTGGGAAAAATCAAAACAGGAGAAAAATTCGGGTCTTGTGTATGGCGAGCCTAGCACGCGTAATGCACGCATGCGTAGCTTGCCCATGTTGCGCAAGCATGCACAACATGCTGCGCTGCAATGCAACAACCTCAGTTTTTCATACATAATGTTTTTTTAAATAAAAATAAAACACATTTAAAAACACCCAAAATAATTTTAATTTCAAAACCAACTTCAACACAAGTTTTATAACAAGCATATATATATATATATATATATATATATATATTCTAAATACATGTATGCATTTTTTTGAATTAAATTACAAACCAAAATAGAATCCCACAATGAAGTGACTCATGAACAATTATAGGTCACTCAAAGGTGGTCAAATGATTCTAGAATGGTAGTCATAGCTCCAAGCTTTCATCTAGAGTTCCAAACTCTAATTTTATGTTTATGTCTAACATAAATATTTTGACCCAATAATAGGTTTATGCTTCCAAAGCATCTATACACATTTCATTAGCCTAACTTTAACTTCAAGATATGTTATTATGTATCCAATACATAATACATCACTATATGTTTCACTAATGATAACTCACTAATGAAAACATAGCTTTAAAGAAGATCAAACTTACCTAGTAAGCCTGATTCCAAGATTCAATCTTCTTCTCCTTGTTGAAAAATGTTGTGAACTTGCAAAGCTTCTCTAAACACTTTTTTTACTTAGGCTAATATCTCTAATTCTTTCTTACTTTAGCTTTTTCAAACTTGATTAAAAACTTGCTCAAGCTTGCCTTTTATAGCCAAGCTTATGTAATTTTTAATTAATAAAAGTTCTAATTAACTTTTAGGTAGGCTTAATCTAATTTGTCCAAATATGTATAATTAGGTGTGACTAATCACATTTGTCTACCACTTTGATTTAATCCAATTAAATCTAGACAAAATTTAACCAATGGATTAGTTCATTGTTTACCACTTTGATTTAATCTAATTAAATCAAGCCAAATATACCTATTATTATATATTTTGTAATTACCAAAATATCCTATAATGATAGAGATATTTATGAAATTACAACAAAGCCTTTATGTGATTTGGATTAATCCAATTAATTCAATCCGAGTAAAATAAATAAATAATTTTATCCAATAATATTTAATTATTTTAGTAGGTAATTATAATATCAAATATTATTTATTATCAAACATCATCGGCTACCCAAGTGCTTAATGAGTACACTTCATATTGTGGGACTCTCTAAGTCCAGACATGTTCTTTATATAAGCCTACCTTATATGTACGTAATTCGGCCACCTCCGAATTCGCGAAGAACACGAACGACCTTTCTGAACTATACAAGTCAAGGTCATCACATATGTTTAACAATCTCTCCGTCATAGGCTATCCGAGTTTTGTTTAGGAAACACAGATTACACCGTCAAGTTTCTGAGGCGCATATCTCATGTCGACATGTCAACGATGTTGGAGATGGTACTTGGAGCGCCAATCCGAATAAATGTATTGTACATTATATTTTATTATTTATTAATAAAATAACTACATTTTCATTTCAAACCTTATTAATAATAATGTCATTATGTATATTAGATGGATATATAAATATGCGAAGAATAACATCAACCTTAGAATAGTCATGTAGTAATATTAGACACTGGGTGATCCGACATTGAGATAATATTACTATTATAAACTATTCTTAAAGTAAATATTCATAGTCATTGGTTTTGGAATACGGTCGAATTTCTATAACCTAGAAGAATATCACATGTTGTATATGATGAGTATTAAAAAGTGTACACTTAATAAAAGAGAAACTAATCATTTTACACTTATAATTTCATCAATCCCCTTAATTTAGCACATTTGTTAAATAATAATTATAATTATATTTTATTGTGATTTTTATTTATTGTGTAGGTAAAATAATGCTTCGGAAGCTCAACAGGAAAAATGGATATGAGATCTAAATTTCAAGACCCGGAAAACCAAAAAAGAGCGTGACTGTTAGATTCAAATCGGACTTGGAAATCATTCACCGTGTTTAGATTGACGAGAAAATGAGCTTATGATATATTTACCCACACATTTATTTAATTATTATTAATATAATAATATATATATTTATATAATATTTATAATATATTTTGGAGGACCCACCAAGATTTTATATATATTATACTGTAGGTCCCACCAAGATTATATATATATTATAATATATTAATATTTTATTATATAAAATATTAAAAAATAAAAGCAAATGTTGCCATCACGGTGATGGCAACAAAAAAAAACTATTTTTGTATTTATAAATAAACTCTCATTGCCAAAAGGTGTGAACTGTAACATCCGGTGAACCTGACGACTCGTACGATACCAGAGCTTGATGACTATTATGATTCAGAGGCATAATACTTGATATAAATCATGATCGAGAAAGTACGTGCTCACAAAATGGCATTTGGGACATTCGGAAGATTCCTTGAAATTTTGACGCGGAACTTAGTTTATGTTCCACCTCAAACTTCTTTTAGTAATCGGGCCGTAACGTTTTCATACAATCTCCGATTTTTAGGAATTTTATATTTTCGGAAAGCTTAGACCGAGAGCTGCAACTTCCACGTTGAATGTCTTCCCAAATTCGGAGCAGCAACGGGTCAAAAATTACGATTTCCACAGCTGCTATAATAACTTCGAGAATAGTCTAGATTTCGAGTGATGTGGCTCAATCATGGCCACCCATTTACACGATTAAAATCAGCCCATTTTGTCTATTAAAATGGAACTATTCCCTCATCTTCATTAAGGCCAAAAATGTGTATAGTCAATGAGGATTCTTCAAATTTTCTTCTTCATTCCTCAAGCCATTTAAGTGCAACAAATGATGATTTTCAAGTTTCTAGCACACAAGGTAAGCTTCTCACTTCCCTTATTTATTTATTTATTAGTTTTGAACATGGAAACTAGAGCCTAATTCGCACCATTTAAACCCTAGAAATTGAGATTGTTAAGATTTTAATTTGGTTGTTAGCATGTGTTTTGGAAAGTAACATGATGATATTATGTTGGATTGAGGACTTTGCGTATGTGAATGTATTGGAGGGGGAAGTTGAATGTGCTTCTTGTGTTTGTGTTGGTGATAAATTGGTACATAAAGTGGGGTTAAATATGTCTCTTGAGTATACATTATGTAGTTAAAGTTATGTTTATGTGAAGGTTTTAATGTGGGAAGTATGGTGAAGCAAGTTAGACTTGGAAAAGTTGATATTAGGCCCTGAAACCGGCCTCGCATCGCGACGCCAAGCACCGCACGTTGCGACATGTTCTGAAAAAACAAGGCCAAATTTGATTCTATCATGTGAGCGTCGCGACGCGAACCAAAAACCAGGCCACTATCTCGGCTTTTCCAGGTCGCGTCGCGACGCGAAATCATTTCTCAGGATAAAATTTTTACCCAATTCAGTTTTAACCCAGAATGTTAGAGATCACCCGAAGGGCTTCGTATCATGCTATATACATGTCAATTACAATAACACAAATGTAGAACATCGTATAGTGACAAAAATTAAGGAATGTATCCTACAATATGAATTATAATCGAGTTGTCCTTTGAGGTTTATCGCAAGAACCAAAAAATACTTCAGCAAAGAGACGCTATGATAGCGGAACTCCAAATCTGTGAGTCTACACTACCCTTTTAAATTGATCTTTATTTTGTTATTTTTGACATAGACTTATTTTTACGCTTTAGGGCGTTATATCATTTTTATTACAGTTATTTCATAAAAGTTTATGATTTAATTTATATTTGAGAAAGTTTTCAAAACATGAGTTTTATGCTTTTTGAGGCATGGAGGGAAAACCCACCTCAGTATGCAACTTGTACAAATATGGAATTGACGAACAACACATGTGCACATATAGAGGACTGAGGGGACGGCGATACGTAGCGCCCACAGATCCTAGTTCAGGACTAGGGATGACAGATGCCCCTAGATCCTAGTTTCAGAGCTTGGAGGGTAGCGTAGATCCGCACCCCCAGTTCTAGTTCAGTGGCTTGGGAGACAGCGATACGTAACGTCCCAAGACCACTAGTTTCAGGGACATGAAAGGCAAGCTTTGGGGGACGGCGATACGTAACATCCCAAAGTTATGGATTTGCACTTCTGGCTCTAGTTAGGCGTATATGGGGACAGCGATACGTAACGCCCCCATACGTCAGGTTTTCAGAGACATAGACCAGTTTTTAAAAATAGTTTTCAGAAGAAGTTCCAGAGAAAGCTTTTCTAGAAATAAAGTTTTCAGAAAGAGCAGTTTATAAGATATTTCCATAAAAGCATATTTTAGAAAAGTTTTTCAGAAAGAAATAGTTGTTTTAAGCTTAAAAAAGGAATTTTCGAAAAGATAAATTTAAGATAAGTTGGATTTTAGAACCATGTGTTTTCAAAAGCATATTAATAATTATTTTAAAACCTACCACTCACTTAGATCGTATAAACGGTCTAACCCCTCACTTCCAGTTTCTTGTTTTGCAGGTATTCCCGGAGGACGAGCTCGAAGGGTTGGATATTGATGGCAGTCACTAGAGGGTCTTGGTCCACCAGTTCAAGTCGGATAGAGTACAGTAAAGTCATGCATTAGTTAATAGCTTTGTATCAGTCATTGTTATAAGTACAAGTGTTCTCAACAGAGTTGTAAATTGCATTTATTTTTAAGTGTACAATAATAAGTAGTGAGTTATGTATTTATTTTGATGATGTATATAAAGTGAGATTAGCAGTTGTCAGAGATTCAGAGGCTTATGGGGTTAATACGGTCTATCCACTGCCGGTAGCATCTCCCGGATTGGGGATGTTACAATGATGGTATCAGAGCATGGTCTAGAGAGTCAGTGACTGCAGTGGGCAGAGTGTTGGGGTCTGGTATACGTAGTATGTCCGGGATACTCGTATGCGAGGCACTATCTCTCCAGTATCCGATCCTCGAGTACGTCCTCAAGCTCTATAGACAGGTTAGTTAGAACTCCTAAGTTATTCGAATTCTCTTCCTAGTAAAAAGTGATCAAAATTTTTGTTCTAGTTAAGGATTCTTGGTAGTAATTCTGGCCGAAGTTCAAAACAAGTTGGGAAAACAGATAGTAGAGTCCCAGGAACAGTTACGTAAAGGAGTGGGAAAAGAAAGATATAAGAAAAGTAAGAAAAGATATATAGATACTCAAGCAACCAAGAGACAGTAATTGGGAAAGATACAAAAGCATATGATAAGAGTATACTAGAAATTGTAATAGTGAGAAGGAATACAGCAAGTTGGAGTAAGAGTAAGAATGACAATTAGACCTATATAAAGTTTCCTCTTTTTCGCAAGAATCTTCTATTCCTTAAGAATTTCTTTTAAGATGAATTAATAAGCATGAAATACCTTCTATAGATGACGAGTCCTCCGACTAGTAAAATAATAGTAAGAAACATAAGGAAATGGGATAAATAAGAGTTAGACACGAAATCTCGGGGAATTAAATATGTTAAAAAGAAAGTACAGATTTCCAAACCCAGGCATATAAGTAAGTAAAAGGAAGATGTGAGCAGAAAGGATTACATTACCTTACCCTAAGAAACCTGATATAGATACAACACTAAACTACACAGATCCTAACCCCTCGATAATAGCGGTTACAGAAGTATTCTGATAAAACCTATCTCATGCCTACTTTATATAAGTGATGGATTCTACCAGGATACAAGTATTAGAACAAGGACACCAACACCCATTGAGATATAGACTTCTTCCCCACCTTATACCAGTACTAGGAAAAGATAACAGTAAAGAAGTTTGATAAGAATTTATCCAGAGTAAGAGATAGAAAGTACTAAATGATAGAACACCCAGATGAAAAACTAAGAAAGTTTTAAGAAATAGAAAAGAAAGGACTTAACCCAAGCTAAGAAGAGAAAGATCACAGGACTAGTGAGAAACCCATAGATCAGGCAAATACCAGTAGGAGTCTGCGTGAGCTCAAAAAGAATAGGCTTATGAGATGAGAAACACTCAGAACATAACCAAAAAGTACCAGTATAGACAGAAAGATCAGATGGTAAAGCTACAACCCGTAATTAGAATAGAAAACAAAGATCTAGGAAGTAGTCAGAAGAATGAACCCCAATTAGGCTCAGTAGCACGACTTAGGGTCAAGAGGTAGATTATGGAAACAGTAAAAAGGAAACATAAAATAACAAGATAATTCAGTACGTATAGTGACATAGATAATGTATCGTGAAAATTGCAACGTAAGAGAAGACCTCATAGTGATTAATCAAGATTAGGAAACCGTAAGACATGGAATAATATATATAGCTTCCAGTAGTATGAATGCCAATTCTTCCTTCCAATAACCCTACTTCAGTAAGTGTTTGGTCACTCAATCAGGAGTGGGAAACATGTGTATACCCCTCGACCTGGAGCTTAGCAAGGATTTGAATAAGTAAGTAGAAGGCGTGGGATAGGTGGACGAGTCATGAAATAATTAGATAGTTGAACAAAAGAACAGATAAACCCCAAGAAAGTGAAGGTTCCAAAGGAATAAGGAAATTAAAGTACGCAACGTATAACAACACAGAAGTAAGATACTCGACTTATATAGAGATTCCCATAGCTTAGACACCCAACTTATTCAGGATTAATAAAAGTGTAATATTCAAGCCAAAGAATTTGTAGTGATGATGTAGCATGTGTTAATTTATGGAGTTTCCAAGGAAATGCGGACTTAAGAGATCCAAGAAAACGAGATAAGGAGGGAAGTCAAGTAAAAAATCAAAATTTAGAAAGGCAGAATAATAGTGGGAGTACGGTAGGAGTTTGAGAGAACATGAGCCTTATGGAGATTTTTAGTAGAAGGTAGTATGATTAATAGGCAGAGATAAAAATTATGAGTAAAGCTGGAAAAGATAGTTCAGGTGGTTTTAGCATAAGTACCTAAATCTGAGAGCTAAGACTAGATATGTAGATAAGAGAATTCTAAGTTCGTGGATTAGCAGCACATGCAATCGCAGCACGGGTAATTAGCGAGAATACCACAATTAGAAAACTTCAGGATAAACCCATGTTGGGGTTTTGGCGAGGGCGCAGCGGAAGCTCGCGGTTCGGGTGAAATCGTAATTTTAAAACTTTTTAAATTACCGAATAAATTATTCAATAGCCAATATGAATAATTCATTCATATTTCACCTAAACATATTTATTCCATATCAAATAACGACATAAATAGTTAAGAAACATCGCGAAATTTTTACGAAAATATTTTTCCGCAAAATGGCATAAAACATGTTTTTGACCGAACCGACCACCCAATGCACATGAGGGCTGCCCAGGTCAGCCCCAACAGTACTAGGGAAGTTAATGGGCTGCCCGAACAGTGACCAATTCACTGTTTGGGCAGCCGTCACCCGGTTGGCTAAAAAGTCACCCGATAATGTCGTTTTTCGCCATTTTCGCATATTTCAACTCTGAAACAGTTTCCGGCAATTGTTCCAACACCCAAAATACATCCAATACATTTATATGACATAATTTTCATCACAATAAACCCAGTTTTTCCAGATCTGATTTTGTGACAAAAATTATCATTTTTCATGCTATAAATCCAATTTTCTTACCATTAATCACATTAATCACAACACCAATTCAAGCCACCACCAATAAAGCACCCAAGAAAAATTATAGGCATTACAAGAGTGGTTATAACACTCTAGAATGGAAACATATCATCATATGATCAAATTGAACAAATATTATAATAATATCTTTCAATACTACTTCACACATGCACCAAGCCTTTTGAATCAATCTTCCAAATCAAAAAGGCCCAAATTTATATAAAAGAAGAAACCCTAGAATGTATCTAGATGCTCAATAACAAGAAACATGCTTTCCAAGCTTAGGGATATAAAGAATTACCTTTAATTCTCCTAATTCCTTAAGCTATTTTCTTGATTTTCTTCACTTTTCCTTCTTGAATCATCAAGCAAAATTTGGAGAGTTTTTGGAAGATGATATTCGGCCATGATAGGTTAAGAAGGAGAAAAGAAAATTTTTCCCTTTTTAAAATGTAATTGCCGACCTTGGAGGGGTATTTTGGTCATTTTTGTAAAAATTAATTTGATCCAAAATCAAATTAATAAATCATGCCACATGTTACCATTTAATAATAAGCATGTGTGATAACAATTATCACAAATGAAAATTATCTAATTAAATTAAATATAAAGTTAATGTAGTCAAAAATCATATTTAACACTTTAACCTTAAATTTAATGTCATGTGTAATTAATAATAATTAAACATATATTCCATAACAATTATGAAATATATATATCAATTAATCATCTAAATATTTAACATTTAAATATCTAAATAAATAATTAATATAATTATTAATCCATATGTATTTTATTTACATTAAATAAAATACGTATAGAAGTGACATGTGTCAAAATCTCATTTGACAATTAATTAATGTGTATATAATCAAATTAAGTATCAAATATAAATACACAATAATTACGATTGACCAAAAAAAATGCCCTTATGCATGTGTTTTCGTTTAACCGTTTAAACGATTCGAATTAACTCGTTTAATCCGGTGAAGTATTATGAATAATTTGTATTATTCATAAGGCGTTGTCCAAGTGCTCAACAAATACACTTCATATTGTAGGACTCTCTAAGTTTAGGTTTATCCGTCACGAAATCCAATTTCGTGTCCATAATTCACCCACTCATGAATTATGACGACCAAGGATAATCTCGCTAAACTATGCAAGTCGAGGTCATTGCATACGTATAATCCCCCCGTCACAGGCTATCCATATTATACTTGGGATATAGATAAGAACGTCAAATCCTTATGGTATAATATAGTCGACTTTCAAATTTATGATCTCTAAATAACACTCGGAACTCGCTTCCGAAGTTATACCACAACCATGAATTTACTGGATCGCAAACATGTGTAGGATACATATGCCATGTACACAGGACTGACAGATTCTATCTTGATACGCACTGGATATCATGAGCATCAGTCCATACCCAACGAATAGGCGGAGGTCTGATCTAAATAGATCGGTGACGTGACTGTCATCAAAATATGGAGGATAACTCATATATCCACTGTGGTATCTCAAGTCGAAGGACCACTATGCTCACTCAACTCGAGAAGATTCTTATTGACGTTGGTGTACCATCTATTAGGAAATTTTCAGTGAGTCATTCAATGTTTATCAAATAAACTCCTACATGTCTATACGAATCTCCCGAGACTCATGGTTCATTGGGATAAACCATCGGACCAAGTCATGATATACGACATGTACTGGTCTCAGCGAATTTTACTAATCGACTCGTGTTAGTAAATCTTGACCAGGAACTTTATTTAAGGATATACAACTTATATTGACGCTTCCCAATGTCAATTACAAACTACGTTGTAACTGCGCACTACATTGTAAATCCTAAGGTCTTTGTCTAATATATACATATCACTAAATCATATTTAGTTTCAATCTAATCATAATTAGATCGAATATGTATATAAAAACAAGAGGTGCTACCATTAAGTAAGTAATATTATGGAAAAATACATTGTTCGTGTTCATGAATTGGACATAAATACGATCCGGATTGGCACTCCGAGCACCAACTCTAACAGCCCCACCCTACTAGCCCTCATCAGATAACATCAATAAGATAGACCTCAATATTTCACCTCAAGATACTTCTAGAAACAAGTGTATGTGTAGTGAAAGAAGATCGGAATGTAAAGTCTGTGAATACAATACAAGAGTAGAGCGGAGAAGGGAAATAGCCCTAAGTGGGAGATTTAAAAGAGAAGTCATCTAGATGAAGCGATGAAGAGATAAAGTAATGGTTTAGTAGTAGCAGAGAAATAAAAGGATAAAGTTAGACATGAATAGGAACGTACAAGAGATTATATCCTTCTGGTAAGATGATAAAAACATAGATCACAAAACTTCCAGGCATAGGATAAGATCAGGAGAGAATACAATAAGGTCAATAAGTCAAGGTTTTGGAAGTAGAACTGTTAATGTGTAGCGACGATAGTAAAGAATATTGAGTAAGCAATGACAGAAGGGCGCAACAACAAATATTTCTCAATATTGGAATAAAACTAAAGTTCTATTGTGTTTTAACTCATGTAATTCATACGAAGTAATTAGCTACAGTTAAAGTTGACCTAGCCACCACAAAATGGCATGGCATTAGCCACAGACATATGAGGTTTAGTAAATGTGCAATGTTGTGTGGAATCGAGGAGATAAGTCCATTTTAAGGTTGTGATTGGTACAGTGTGTGAGATATCAAGGTATAATTTACGTAAACGGTTATCGAACAAAGATGAAATTTATAAGTATGTGTATATTTGCGTATCTATGATCGATATACTTGATAAAGTAAGAATATAGAAAAAAAATAGAACAGAGAGATCCCAGGATATGACCAGGTATGGCGAACAAGTTAAGGACATCGTAGCCAAATTTATAGCGATAATGGAAGTAAGAGTACAAAAAAAAAATATGAACTGTAACAAAAGTTGAATCGCCAGCATCGACGTCAAAACAAGGAATATGGTTTAAGAAAAAGTGTGCATGAAGCTAAGTTCATCTTAAGGACCGTGCCTCTAAGACAATGGCCAAAGAAGTTACCCAGGATTGACCTCCTTAGTATAGATCCATTCAGTAGATAACACTAGTAAGTAAAAAGCACATGAAGAATCTAATCCTGCACTGTAAAGTACTAAGCTCCATAGATAACTAGAGAAGTGAGAACTTGGAAGAACAGAACCCATAAGTAGTTGAAGCTTAGTGAGAAAATAAAGAGTTATATAGTTAAGATATGAAGATGGATACTGGTTTGTGATGTGTAAGCAGCGCTAAGGGAGTATACATGAGATTATTCTTTTATATACTTACATCAGAGTGGAATCGGTACACACAAAAGGCTTAACAATAGAAGAACACTAGTATTTCTAGAAAAGTTCGATAGTACCTGTTAGGAAGAACAAATGGAGACAAGTAAAGTCGGTCATAGCTAGAAATTAAAGAATGAGATTCCTGTAAGGCATAACAGTAGTTGTAGCTTGACAATAGTATTAAGTATCTAGTAGAAGTCTTACGAAACAAGGACAAGGAATTTGCCACTCAATCAATGATTCAAGAGGTATCATGCTTGAAACATGTATTAAGATAAGAAAAAGAGTACTGCATATTTATGAACTTAAGAAATAGAGTAAAGTATCAGTGCATGAAGACAGAAAATAGAGTACCTTATAGGTTATGATACAATTTGAAGGAGTGGAGTAGAGAATGAGTATGTAGACGGTTAAAAGTTGGTGACCTAAGACATAGCATTTGAATCATATAACTTGCGACAAGATGTTCAGTATCGAGAATTTAAGATCTAGACAGACTCTAGAATTTCAGATTAAAAGAGGATTCGAGGACGAATCCTATTTAAGGGGGGAGAATTTATAACATCCGGTGAACCTGACGACTCGTACGATACCAGAGCTTGATGACTATTATGATTCGGAGGCATAATACTTGATATAAATCATGTTCGAGAAATTACGTGCTCATAAAATGGCATTTGGGACATTCAGAATATTCCTTGAAATTTTGACGCGAAACTTAGTTTACGTTCCACCTCGAACATTTTTTAGTAATCGGGTCGTAAAATTTTCATACGGTCTCCGAGCTTTATGAAATTTATATCTTCGGAAATCTTAGACCGAGAGCTACAACTTCCACACTGAATGTCTTCCCAAATTCGGACCAGAAACAGGTCAAAAATTGTAATTTCCGCAGCTGCTACAGTAACTTCGAGAATAGTCTAGATTTGGAGTGATGTGGCTCAATCTTGGCCACTCATTTACATTATTAAAATAAGCCCCTTTTGTCTATAACAAGGGAACTATTCCCTCATCTTCATTAAGGCCAAAAACGTGTATAGCAAAGGAGGATTCTTCAAATGTTCTTCTTCATTCCTCAAGCCATTTAAGTGCAATAAAGGATGATATTTCAAGTTTCTAGCACACAAAGTAAGCTTCTTACTTCCCTTCTTTTTTTATTTATTAGTTTTGAAAAAGGAAACTTGAGCCCAATTCACACCATTTAAACCCTAGAAATTGAGATTGTTAAATTGGCTTTAATTTGGTTGTTAGCATGTGCTTTGGAAAGTAACATGATGATATTATGTTGGATTGAGGACTTCGTGTATGTGAATGTATTGGAATGGGAAGTTGAATGTGTTTTTTGTGTTTATGTTAGTGATAAATTGGTTCATAAAGTGGGGTTATATATATGTCTCTTGAGTATACATTGTGTAGTTAAAGTTATGTTTATGTGAAGGTTTTAATGTGGGAAGTATGGTGAAGCAAGTTAGACTTGGAAAATATGATATTAGGCCCTGAAACTGGCCTCGCGTCGTGACGCCAAGTACCGCACGTCGTGACATGTTCTGGAAAAACAAGGCCAAATTCGATTCTGTCATGTGCGCGTTGCGACGCGAACCAAAAACCAGGCCACTGACTCGGCTTCTCCAGATCGCGTCGCGACGCGCAAGTCTGTGCTTCCTGACGCGAGACCATTTCTCAAGATAAAATTTTTACCCCATTCAGTTTTAACCCAAAATGTTTGAGATCACCCGAAGGGATTCGTATCATGCTATATACATGTCAATTACCATAACACAAATGTAGAACATCATATAATGATGAAAATTACGGAATGTATCCTACAATATGAATTCTAATCGAGTTGTCCTTTGAGGGTTATCGCAGGAACCAAAAATGCTTCGGCAAAGTGACGCTATGCTAGCGGAACTCCAAATCTGTGAGTGGACACTACGCTTTTAAATTTATCTTCATTTTGTTATTTTTGATAGGGACTTATTTTTACGCTTTAGGGCGTTAGATCATTTTTATTATAGTTATTTCATAAAATTTTATGATTTAAGTTATATTTGAGAAAGAAATATTTTCAAAACATGAGTTTTATATTTTTCGAGGCATGGAGGAAAAACCCACCTCAGTATTGCATATGTAGAGGACTGGGGGGATGGCGATACGTAACGCCCCCAGATCCTAGTTCAGGACTAGGGATGACAGATGCCCATAGATCCTAGTTTCAGAGCTTGGAGGGTAGCGTAGATCCGCACCACCAGTTCTAGTTCAGTGGCTTGGGGGACGGCGATACGTAACGCCCCAAGATCACTAGTTTCATGGACAAAAGTGGCATGCTTAGGGGGACGACTATACGTAACGCCCAAAAGTTATGAATTTGCACTCCTGACTCTAGTTATGCGTATTGGGGGATGATGATACGTAACGCCCCCATACGTCAGGTTTTCAGAGACAGAGACCAGTTTTTTAAAAATAGTTTTCAGATATAGTTTTCAGAAGAAGTTCCAGAGAAAGCTTTTCTAGAAATAAAGTTTTCAGAAAGAGCAGTTTATAAGAGATTTCCAGAAAAGCAGATTTTAGAAAAGTTTTTCAGAAAGAAAGAGTTATTTTCAGCCTAAAAAAAGAATTTTCAGAAAAGATAAATTTAAGATAAGTTGGATTTTAGAACCATGTGTTTTCAAAAGCATTTTAATAATTATTTTAAAACTGTCCACTCCCTTAGATCATATAAACGGTTTACAATTTCTTGTTTTGCAGGTATTCCCGGAGGACGAGCTCGAGGGGTTTGATACTGATGGCAGTCACTAGAGGGTCTTGGTCCACTGGTTTAAATCGGATAGAGTACAATAAAGTCATGCGTTAGTTAATAGATTTGTATCAGTCATTGTTATAAGTACAAGTGTTCTCAATAGAGTTGTAAATTGCATTTGTTTTTAAATGTACAGTAATGAGTAGTGAGTTATGTATTTATTTTGATGAGTTGGGCATTGGTCCCATGCATGAGAATGTATATAAAGTGAGATTAGCAGTTGTCAAAGAGTCAGAGGCTTATGGGGTTAGTACGGTCTATCCCCTGCCGGTAGCGCTCCCGGATTGGGGATGTTACATGAACTCTAATATAATTTAGGAAAAAAATATTACTCTCTTTTCAACAAAACCTTTGAACATTATGGGCACGATGAATTGATTAAATACCTTATTTTATGTGTGTATGGAATAAGAGTAGAAAGTACATGATAATTTACTTATTTGATTATTTAGAAAGAAAGAAAACAATTAGAAAACAATTATTAACTTGGATTAGATTTTTTTTTTAAGTTTTCGCTTAAATTACTATGGACTAGTAATAAGCTGGTTGGGGGTGTGATGAGTATTTAAAAGTGTACACTTAATAAAAGATAAACTAGTCATTTTACACTTATAATTTCTTTAATCCCCTTAATTTAGCACATTTATTAAATAATAATTATATTTATGTTTTATTGTAATTTTTATTTATTGTGTAGGTAAAATACTGCTTCGGAAGCTTAACAGGAAAAAAGGGATATGAGAACTAAATTCCAAGACCCAGAAAACCCAAAAAGAGCGTAACAGCCAGATTCAAATCGGACTTGGAAATCATTCACCGTGTTTAGATTGATAAGAAAATGAGCTTAGGATGTATTTACCCACACATTTATTTTATTATTAATAATATAATAATATATATATATTTATATAATATATATAATATATTTTGGAGGACCCACCAAGATTTTATATATATTATACTGGATGTCCCACCAAGATTTTATATATATATATATATACATATATTATAATATATTAATATTTTATTATATAAAATATTAAAAAGAAAAGCAAATGTTGCCATCACGGTGATGGCAACAAAAAATAAAATAAAAAAATAAAAACTATTTTTGTATTTATAAATAAACTTTCATTGACAAAAGGTGTGAACTCTAATATAATTTTAGGATAAAAATATTACTCTATTTTCAACAAAACCTGTGAATATTGTGGGCACGATGAATTGATTAAATACCTTGTTTTATGTGTGTATGGAATAAGGGTAAAAAATACAGGAGAATTTACTTATTTAGAAAGAAAGAAAATAATTATTAACTTGGATTAATTTTTTTAAAATTTTCGCTTAAATTACTAGGGACTAGTAATAAGCTGGTTGGGGGTGTGATGAGTATTAAAAAGTGTACACTTAATAAAAGAGAAATTAATCATTTTACACTTATAATTTCATTAATCCCCTTAATTTAGTAAATTTGTTAAATAATAATTATATTTATGTTTTATTGTGATTTTTATTTATTGTGTAGGTAAAATACTACTTCGAAAGCTTAACAAGAAAAATAGATATGAGATCTAAATTACAAGACCCAGAAAACCCAAAAAGAGCGTGACAGCTAGATTCAAATCGGACTTGAAAATCATTCACCGTGTTTAGATTGACAAGAAAATGAACTTATGATGTATTTACCCACACAATTATTTTATTATTATTAATATAATAATATATATTTATATTTATATTTATATAATATATATAATATATTATGGAGGACCCACCAAGATTTTATATATATAATCTTGGTGGGAACTCTAGTATAATATATATATATATATATATATAATTTAATATTTTGTCGACAAGGTCTTGTTTCATTCATCGTTCAGTCTTTACGCACGGCATAGGCGATGGGTGATTGATTCGTTTTGATTATGTTATTTAAGGGAAAAGTTGTGGATTTGATTTCAAAAGTTTGTTTTAATATGGTCTTTGTTCAAGATGAGTTTTGTTTAGTTTTGGTATCTGCTCACTGAGTCTTCCCAAGACTCACGCCTACAAGCTGCCTTAGTTGTTTTGCAGATTTATATCGATCTTTTGTTGAGGCCGAACCTTTTTGGCTGAAGATGGCGCTTTGGCTATTGGATATTGTGCTACAAATTACCTAAGGAGACTTTTGTATTTGGATTTATCGATGTGTATATTTTGGGAATTGTATACTTACGTACTTATATTTGGTTAGTCATTTATAAAGTACGTTTGGTTATGCATTTGTGATGGATTGTATTTGTGGGCATGAAGCCCTTTGCATTTGCATCTCTTGAGTTTTATATATGTGAATGTCATGCATTACAAGTGTCATTTGTAAGTTAGAGATTTTGTCAGGCCTAGGGAGGCTGGTTGGTCTGGACTCCTACTGGTAACATTTCGAATTTCACTGGGTGTTATAATAAATGTGTCTCTTCAGTGGAAACCCTCCATCTCTATATAAAGTCCCTATTATGTTTTGAAAGATATAGAGAAATTAGACAAAAAAATACAGAGAGTCTAAAGTTTACTTAATAAAGAGATAGATGTCCACCATTTTCTAAGTTCATTGTTCTTAATTCAAGGAGTGTTTCTTAATCAAGAAGCCACCAGGAATCCTAAGATAACGTTAGCCATAGATTCGTAGTGCATCGAGGCGGGGTTAATAAGTTCTTAAGAAAATAGTGAAATTCGGCTTGGTTTTAATTTTTTTCCTTATATGTTTTACTCAGAATCTTCAGGTTTGCCTAAATTCTTTTGGTTTATATTTGTATTTGCATGATGATTGTTGTCTTATTCACTTTTATAAAAAATTGTGCATGATATAGTAAACAACACACATCCGACCTAACAATCTTAAGAACTTTTTGTGATTTTTATGTTGTAAAATCTGGTTTCTTGCATGATTCACGCATACTTGGCATTATTAGCAACTGCATTTGGTTTCTAATGATTATAATTGATTTTCTTTCTAATGATGGTTTTCACATGTGAAGCAAATATAAGATAGATCTTGCCATATACGTGGTAATTTATACATGCACTAGCAGTTAGGAAAATGATAACATAAAGAAAATTTTAAATTACAATTTAAAGTATTTTCAATTATCACATATTAACACAATAATATGTAAATGTTATAGTTGATGTTAATATCTTTTGGTTGTTTGTTGTAGGTTTGGTTGAGAATTAAAGTGTAAAACTAAGAATTTATTCAAAGTGTTACGAAAGTAATTCCTTCCAAAAATGTTTATTAAATTGATTTTATTTGGAAAAACATGAAAATATACATGATTGATTATGGGTGAATTTTGGTCACAAATTTGAGAACTTGTATTATTTGGTGTAATTTTATATTACTATCCTAAAATAATAACAACTAGAGATTTTGTGTAATATATATACTGGATCGTAGTATAATTTATCTTGTGTAGACTTATATACTAATTAGTAATCATTATCTAATTCTTCAGATTTTTCAGATTTCAATGGCAAGTAGTAATACACACAGGCCTGTGGCATATGGTGAAAACCAGAGAAATTCAGTAGAGTGGATTTCAAGAGATGGAAACAGAAAATGCTTTTTTATTTACCCACATTAAATTTGGCCATGTTTTTTAGTGAGACTACTCTGATCCTGAGACCACAACAGTTGCAGCAGTGGAAGCATGGAAACATGAAGTCTTCGTATGTAAGAATTACATTCTTGATGGGCTGAATAATGCATTATATAATGTGTATTGTGGCATGGAAACTTCTAAGTCAACTGCAATACTGTTGTTTCTGAATTTGTGTTTTATCAGCTTCATTGTTTTTTTTTGCATTTAATTTAGGGTAAATATCATGTTAAAATTCTATGCATACTGTTGTTAGGTACTGCTTCATGTTATTTTTTGGAATTTTATTTCAGGCTTTGATGGTGTGAGGAGTTTTGATTTTGTGGGTATAATAATTGAAGGTCATTAATGTTGATAAAAAAAAAAATCATTGTACATAGAGTTATTAATATTTTATTTTTATAGCACTTTTTATAGAATAAAAATTCAATTTTTGTAGCAGTTATGGAGAAATATTTCAAAAAAGAATCACTGCTTTCACGATTCATCGGTGATAGTTCATAGGAAAATGATATAAAAAATATTTTGTCAAATCTTCCTATGGATCCTGAACTCCGACTTCAAATTTTAGATCACCATGCAAATATTCAAGATTAAGTTCGAAGAATATATCTACGCAAATGTCTTTGTCAACCAAGAAATTGTGAATTTTCTACTAGGAAAATATGAGTGAAGATTTGAGAAGTACTGTTATGATGATCACTTTACTTGGTTTGAATATAATATTAATAAAAATACCTTATATTGTCTTTGTTGTTGTCTTTTTAAACCAGAAAATAGTGAAAAATGATGAGGTGAAACTTTTATTAGTGATTGTTTTAGGAATTGGAAGAAGAAAAAAGATTATCTAAATATATTGGAGGTCTTAAAAGTGATCATAACTATGTAAGGTTTAAATATAATGCACTAATGAGACAAAACCTACACATCCATCTTTTTTCATAGGCATTCGCATCAAGATTGATATGAATATCGTATTAAGTTGAATGCAATAATTAATTGTGTTAATTTTCTTTTACAAAAAAGAATTGTTTTTCATGGGTATGAAGAATCGAAGAATGCAACTAATTTGGTCAGTTTCTTCAGCTTTTAAAGTTTCTATCTAGCCATAATGAAGATGTCAGAGCTATGACTACTCGTAATTCTCCATAAAATGATATTGCAAACAACAAGTGTCATTCTTCAAAATATGGGTGAAACACCATTATCAATTTTGATAGATGAATCTCATGATATATCATCACCAAAGGAAGAATTGGCTATTATATTACGATATGTAAATAAAAATGGACATTGTTGGTTATATGCCCTAAATCCAATTGGGACAAATATATAATTTTATATTATTATATTGATTAATAAAATTGGTAGTTTATTTATAAGTATTATTTATAATTAATTTTGACTTTTAGTAAAATAAAAAACTTAAAATGACAATTTAATGAATTAATTTAAGTTTAATTTATGAGATCTCGTCATTTTTAAGCATTCTTAATTTTATGATTATCAACATTAGGACATTGATAATCCAGTTTAGACCAGCATATGTTATGTATACTTCTTTGGTGAAGGAAGATAGTTGATCTCATAAGCTACTAGTGAATATGTTCGCTTAGTCTAACATATGAATGCTTGTTGGAAAACAAGTACATAAAACTGACCCACTTTAGAACCCATATAGAATGTTATCCACATGTGTATGAGATTTCTATTAGTTCTTGAGGTCTTTATAGTACCTTGTATGTGGATCATTTATGCTTTGACATTAGACCGCCGCATTGTTACAAATTTTTTTATCATAATGTGTCCATCACAATCACTTTTCGCATGCATGATATGTTATTATGCCTATAATCATGTATTAATGGATTTGAAGTTATTGTGACCCTTCCCAGGAGTTCAGGATAATTCTTCTAAAGTTCCGGTACTATTTTTAATTTATCCACTTTCACGAATAGCTCTCAGTATTTTGACCATTTCTTGGGCTACATATATCATTTTTAGTGATTTTACTGTTTTGGTTTTAGGTAAAATACCCGGATTACGCAACAGAATGCAGGAAAATCAAATTTTCCCATTTCTTTAATTTTTCTTGGGTAATTAAAATAAACTTATTTATTTTAATCACTCAATATTCAAAAACAGAAAATTTTAACCCATAAATCATAATTTCAGTAAATTACCGTACAACCCCAAAATTTTCCATTTTAATCATTTTAGTCCTAAGTTGTTCAAAACAAGCTTAGGTGATTTCCTATTACAACCAAAATAATTTGTATATCAAATATACATGAAAAAGCAGAATTCTGAAAAATTTTCCAGATTTTTCAGTAATTACGGAAATGCCCCTAAACTTTGCATTTTGATAATTTAGTCCTAATTTGTCAAATACATAATTAGGTGATTTCAAATCACTACCAAAATGATCTATACATGTCTTATTTATGAAAATACAATTTGAAATTTAAGAAACCAATTTTTCCCAAATTGCCGAATAGGTCCCTCAACTTTCCAAAAATTGCACTTTAGTCCAAATCGGTTCAAAACCATTCAAGATCAAGTCCAATCAACACCAAAATTAATATGCATCATTATTTAACACATATATGAAAAGCCTCAAATTTGGAGAGGGTTATGAACCCTAATTTCTCAAAATTGTCCAATAGGCCAATTAACACCAAATTAATAAAATTCAACACTTTAAATGGCAACTCACCATCAAATGGCAAAAAGAATACAAATAAACTAATTTTATTCATTCTTTATACATATACATCATTCCATCTTTCTATCAAGTTCTCAACCATCAAAATACATCCATAAAAGAGCAGAGAAGAAACTAAGCTACACATATTGAAGCCTAATATGATAGGAACAATTTTCATGAAGTATAAAGTAAGAAAAAACTTACTAAAATCTTTGATTTTCCAAGCTTTCTCTTATTTCTCTCCTTTTTCTCTCTATCATTCTTTGTATTTTGATTTTTAGGGTACTTGAATAATAAAACAAAAATGAAAAAGAGGCTTATATATATTTCCTCTAATGACTGAAAAAAGGAAATAAATAATAGCCAATTATTTTCTATTTTTTTTCAATAAACAATTAATTGGAATAAGATTTAATGGATAAAAATTGTGATACTTATCCATTAACATTTAATATATCACAACTTGTACCAATTAAATCTAGCCAATCTATCCAATATAAATTAGCCATTTTATCCAATAGAATAAAGCCATTTATCTTACTTTATTAAAGTAAAAGATATTTATCATTTAATTAATTTAATTATTCAACATTTGAATAATCAAATAATTAAATACAAATATCTTAAATATATGTATTATATTTACATTAAATAATCAAAATACATATATTAATTATAACTATCAAATATCACTATTTGACATTTAATAAATGGCCGAAAAATCTCAAACCCATGTATTATCATTTAACCGTTAAACGACTTATAAATAATCAGTATTATTTATAAATATTGCCATAATGCTCTACGAGTATGTTTCATTAGTGAGACTCTCTAGATTCAGACATATCCATCACGAAATCTAATTTCGTGTCCATAATTTACCCACCCGTAAATTATGACGACCACGGATAAACTCGTTGAATCATATAGGTCGAGGTCATCGCATACGTATAATCCCTCCAATACAGGTATTTCGGATTATCTTGTAGATATAGATAAAAAGGTCAAATCTTTATAGGTATAATCTCGTCGACGATTCTATTAGCAATCTCTTAATAACACTTAAAACTAACTTCTACAGTGTACCACAGGCCCATGGATTTAACAGATTGATAATTGCACATTGAATACCTATGCTTTGTAAACAGAACTGACGGATCCTATCTTGATACGCATAAGATATCATTAGGATCAGTCTACACCCAACTAACTGGCGGAGGTCTGATCTAAATAGATCGGTGACGTGACTGCCATCAAAGTGTGAAGGATACCTCATACATCCACAGTGGTATCTCAAGTCGAAGGACCACTATGCTCACTTGACCCGAGAAGATTTCTATTGACGTTGATGTACCATCTATTAGGAAATCTTCAGTGAGTCGTTCAATGTTTATCTAATATGAACATCTACACATCTATACGAGTCTCCCCAGGCTCATGGTTTATCATTGGGATAAACCATCGGACCAAGTCTCGATATACGACGTGTACTGGTCTCATCGGATTTTACTAACCGACCCGTGTTAGTAAATCTTGACCAGGAACTTTATTTGATAATATACTTTTAGTAGTGACACTTCCCAATGTCAATTACAAACTACTTTGTAATTGTGCACTACATTATATATTATCGGGTCTTTGTCTAATATATACATATCACTAAATCATATTTAGTTTCAATCTAATCGTGATTAGATCGAATATGTATATAAAAGCAAGAAGTATTACCATAAATAAGTAATATTATGGAAAAAAGACTAAGTCAAATTTGGTACCAACCTTAACATTTACTACCATTGGAAAGCTCATACATAGGGCTATAACTTTTATGTTAAGAGGTTTTCCTAAATCCATGTGTAACTAAATCAAATTTGGGCTTTAATTTAAGCATATTGCACTATGACAAGAATTCCAAAGAATTTTGACACATGGCATTTAAAATACTATTATTTTAACTTGTAAAAAATCTAACTTTTGTGGTTAGAATTTTTTTACTTTTCTACCATTTCTCTTCATAAAACCCATGATCATAACCATTTTTGGGGTTCCAATTCTTCTTCTTCATTTCTTCTTCTCATGGAAGCCATGGAAATCCAAAGGTAGCTAATTTTTGTTTGTCATTTCAAGAGTTGTAAATTGCTCAATAAGTCTTCCATACTTTACCTTAGTAATTATTTGCATTATAATATGATTTTACAAGTCTCTTATTAGAGCTCATGAAAATCCAAGCATGATTCAGTCCATAATCCATGATGGTGTCAATTTTAATGTTAATTACATATTGATTGGTGTTTATTTCCATAGTTTGTGTTCGAAATAATTGGAAATAAGAAAACTCTAGGTATAGGTATATTGTAGCCATGAGCTTGAACATGAAATTAAGTGTTGTAGTGAACCTCTTGAGGTGTTAAAGCATGTTATATCATGTGTCGGTAGCAATTTCTTGTTAGGGCAGATGTGGTACCCCTAAGGTCAGATCGGTGTCCCGCGCAGCGGAAGTGAGTCTAACCCATGGATATCTAGCATGGATATATTTTTAAAATATTTTATGTAAAATACATTCTGTTTTGAGTCCTGGGAAAAAATAAATACCAAAATGGAGTCCGGAAACTCCGGAACTGAGAAAATGAAGTTTCAATATGTATCAGTTCTACGCGTCGCGACGCAGAAGTTTAGGCGTCGAGACGCTCCAAAGTGCGAGAGCTGAACATCTCGACGTCGTGAAGCGGAAAAGTGTGCATCACGACGTTCCTAAGTCTAATGTTCGGTGTCGCGACGTTGAGGATTCAGAGTCGCGACGATGCCTTAGGCAGTGAACATTTTTCTACTTCAAAGTAATACTAAACACTTCCAATTTTCTCCTAATACTTCAAATAAACCTAAAATATAATTTTAGCAACATAACCACCATAAACACATGTTATACAACTAGCATACATGTATTCTAAATACTTATATGTATTTGTTTGAATCAAAACACAAACCAATTTAGAATCACAATGTGAAATGTCTCATGAACAATTCTAGTTCACCCAAAGGTAGTCAAGTGATTCTAGAATGGTAGCCATAGCTCTAAGCTTTAATCTAGAGTTCCAAACTCTTATTAATTGTTCCATGTCCAATATGAACATCTTTGACCTAATTAACAGGCATATTGTGTTTATACTTTCCAAGCATCCTAACACGATTTATTAGCCTTATTTCAAATTTAAGCTATGTAATCATGCATCCAATACATAATTCATCACTATATGTCTCACTAATAAAAACTTACTAATGAAGAACATAGCTTAAGAGAAGATCAAACATTACCTAGTAAGCTTGATACAAAGATCAAATCTCATTCTCCTTGTTGAAATGGTTGGAGAACTTCCAATGTTTGCAAGCTTGACTCCAAGATCCAATCTTAATTCCAATGCTAGCAAGCTTCACTCCAAGATCTATTCTTGATTTCTCCTAGATGAAATGTTGTAGAGATCTCACAAAACTTCTCTAACTTACGTTAATTTTTCCAAGAATTGCTTGTATTTAGCCTTCTCAAGCTTAATTAAAACCTTCCTTAAGCTTGCTATTTATAGTAAATCTTTGGCAACTTTTAATTAATAAACGTTCTAATCAACTTTTATGTGGGCTTAATCTAATTTGTCCAAATATGTATAATTAGGTGTGACCAATCACCTTTGTCTACCATTTTGATTTAATCAAATTAAATCAAGATAAAGATTAGGAAATGGATTAGTTCAATGTTTGCCACTTTGATTTAATCCAATTAAATCAAGCCAAAAACACATATAATTACATATTTAGAATTACCAAAATATCCTCAAATGGTAGAGATATTTATGAATTTATAATTAAGCCATTTTGTAATTATTAAATTAATCCAATTAATCCAATTAGGTGAAAGTAAATAATCAATATTATCCAATAAAACTTGATTATCTTAATTGATAATTATAATATCGAATATTATCTTTTATCAAAATTAATTGGCTACCCAAGTGTTCAATAAGTATACTTCATATTGGGACTCTCTAAGTTCAGACACATTTGTCAAATAAGCCTACCAAATATGTATGCAATTCGGCCACCTCCGAATTTGTGAAGAACACGAACGTCATTTTTAAACTATATAAGTCGAGGTCATCACATATGTTAACAATCCCTCATTCGTATGCTATCCGAGTTGTGCTTAGGAAACATAGAATACACTGTCAAGTTTTCGAGGCACACATCTCACATCGACATTGTTAGGGTTGGTCCTCGGAGTGCCAATCTGGATCGTATTTATGTCTGATTCATGAATACAAATAATTCTTTTTTCCATAATATTACTTATTTATGGTAATACTTCTTGCTTTATATACATATTCAATCTAATTATGATTAGATTGAAACTAAATATGATTTAGTGATATGTATATATTATACAAAGACCCGATAATATATTTGTAGTGCGCAGTTACAAAGTAGATTGTAATTGACATTGGGAAGTGTCACTACTAGAAGTATATTATCAAATAAAGATCCTGGTCAATTTTTACTAATACAGGTCGGTTAGTAAAATCCACTGAGACCAGACATGTCGTATATCATGACTTGGTCCGATGGTTTATCCCAATGAACCATGAGTCTTGGGAGACTCATATAGACGTGTAGGTGTTTATTTGATAAACACTGAATGACTCACAGAATATTTCCTAATAGATGGTACACCAACGTCAATAGGAATCTTCTCGAGTCGAGTAGTATAGTGGTCATTCGACTTGAGATACCACTATGGATATATGAGATATCATCCACACTTTGATGACAGTCATGTCACCGATCTATTTAGATTCGCATGTTCGTTGGGTGTGGACTGATGCTCATCATATCCTATGAGTATCAGATAGAATCTGTCAGTCTGTATACAGGGCATATGTATCATGTACGTATTTACGATCTAGTAAATTCATGGCCGTGGTATACTTCGGAACCGAGTTCCGGGTGCTATTTAGAGATCGTAAATTTAAATGTCGACTATATTATATGTTGTGATATTTTATATCGTACCGCAAATGTATGGTGTCAAGTTTTAGTATAAATGAGTTTAGAGTGTCGAACCCACAGGGATTGCGTTAACTCGCACTAAATACTACAATTGATAATCCTAACTTTATTTAGAAAACAAATAATAAAGATTTTAATAAATAAATATAAAAATAATTATATAGGAGAGACTAATACGATAGAGATTTTATATCCTGATTTCACCTAGTTGTCGCCTATGTATTTGTCATGCCAATTAATCCTTGTTTAGTTATATTGTTTATAAGTCAAGATTCCAAAAATATCCACTCCCTCTCTCGAGCATCAGTGAAAATATCATCAATTATAGACTTCGATATCTCTATAAAAATCTAGTAGTTAACAACTCATTACGCTTTGTGATTCTATATTAACGACTTCAAAGGAATTTATATATTCTCTCGAACTCTATAAAACTCATAAGTTATATTCTCTAGATCTATTCAAAATCCCCTCTCTTGAATGATAGATTCTAAACGCATATCATCATATTTGTGGCCAGCAAACACAAGGTATTAAACCCAAGAGAATACAAATAAACTGAATAAAACTTCATAACAAAATCGACAATTAAAATAAAGGTTCAAGCATCAGTTACATCATTCTCCAGAATTAAGGAGTTTAGTTTATGACAATAGATAAAAACAATGAAAACAAAGTCATGAATCTAATGGAAATCATTAGAGTTCTAAGAAAGAAACAATAAGATAAAACCCGAATTGAATCTCTTCCTCTTCAGACGTCACCGCTTTTGTCTCCTCTTGTTGCTCTTTAATCCTCCTCATTGGATCTCTAAAAATATGTGTTTTTGTGTTTTGTGATGTGTATTAGCCTCCTCCCTTGAGTTTGGACGAACTAAACTATTTATAATAGAGCCTTGGGGTTATTGGGTGTCTTAAAAACCCTAAAATCATATTTCTGGTGCGTCGATTTCTCTGGATTTTGTATGAGGATCAGCAGCGAGTGCGTGTCGCGACGCGCAGCAAGGATGTGTATTGAATAGATCTCATCGAGTACATGCAAATCGATATATTATGGGTCTCGTAACTCTTTCTAGATCAAAAGTTATAGCCTTTTTAAATTTAGTGCGTAGCTAATGCTGATTTTGCCTGTTCTTGAGTCCGATGCTCCCAATAGGTCCCGAAACACGCGTATTTGCTCTATTCTTGATGTTCTAATGCTTCCTACAAACAAGACATAAAATAAACTATAAATGACATTAAATGACTCGAAACATAATAAAATAATAGGCTAAAGATGTCGGAATAAGTGGGTATAAACTGCACTTATCATTATACCTTAGGGATTTGACGTTCTTATCTATATCCCCGGTATAATATTGATAGCCTGTGACGGAAGGATTATACGTATGCAATGGCCTCGGCTTGCATAGTTTAGCGAGATTATCCGTGGTCGTCATAATTCATGAGTGGGTGAATTATGGACACAAAATTAGATTCCGTGACGGATAAACCTAAACTTAGAGAGTCCCACAATATGAAGTGTAGTCATTGAGTACTTGGGCAACACGTTATTATTCATAATACTTCACCGGATTAAATGTGTTAATTCGAATCGTTTAATCGGTTAAACGAAAATACATGCATTAGGGGCATTTCGGTCAATTAATAATTAATGTGTATTTGTATTTGATACAAAATTTGATTTGATACATATTAATTAATTATCAAATGAGACTTTGACACATGCCATTAATATATGTATTTGTTATTTAATGTAAATAAAAATACATATATAATAATAATTGGTTTAATTAATTATTTAGGTGTTTAAATGTTAAATATCTAGATAATTAAATTATTTAAATATTACATAAATATTACATAAATGTTATGCAATATGTTTGATTATTATTGGTTACATGTGGCATGATTTTATTAAGCTTAAAGTTTACAAATTGGATTTGTCAACTTAACAGCTTATTATTATTTAATTAGATTAAAATGACTAAAATACTATTCTTTTACACCCAAAGTCGGTTTGGCCTAGCTTTATAAAGTGGAAACTTTTGTTTTCTCATTTCATAACCTCCCATTTCCGAATTTCATCTAAAAGAAAAACCCCAAAATTTTCTTGAAGAGTCAAGGAAGAAAGTGAAGAATTTCAAGAAAAAGTTTAAAGAAATTACAATATTTGGAGGTAATCTTCAATAATCTTAAACTTAGAAAGCTTGTTTCTTGTTCTTGAATATTTAGAATAGTTCTATGGTTTCTTCCTCTCTTATATTTTGGGGCTTTTTGATTTGGAGGATGGATTTGGAGGCTAGATGATGTGTGAAGTTGAATTAGATGATATTAGTGTAATATTGATTCAATTTTTTCATTTGTTGACTTGTTGCCATTCTAGAGTGTTGTGACCACTCTTGTAACTCCTAGAATTGTTCTTGCGTTCTTCATAGGTGGTGGCTTTGGTTGGAGTTAATGTTGATATGATTAATGTTGAGAAAATTGGATTTAAAGCATGAAAATGATATTTTTGGTTACCAAATCCGATCTAGATTTTCTGTGATTTTGGTGATGAAAAATATGTTGTATAAATGTATTGGATGTGTTTTGGGCATTGGAACAATTACCGGTAATTGTTCTAATACCGGAAATTGTTTCGGAGTTGAAATATGCAAAAACGGTGAAAAACGGCGCTACCGGGTGAGTTTTGGGCTTACCGGATGTCCGCTGTCCAAACAGTGAATTGGTCACTGTTTGGGTAGCCCATGAACTGCCCAAGCACTATAGGAGCTGACATGGGCAGTCCCCATGTGTGTTGGTTGGTCGGTTCGGACAAAAATACGTTTTATGCCATTTTGCGGAAAATATTTTCGTAAACGTTTCATGATGTTTCTAACCTGTTGATAGAGATTTCTGCGGCAAAGGTTTCTGAACAGTTCGGTAAGGGCAAAGGAGGAAATTCTCCTCATCCAGAAGGACCAGGGGTCAGAAGGGTATATGTTGTTCTTCAACCCGGCTTAGAGCTCGGGTAAAGGTTTTTTGGGTACGACCGACCAGAAGATGCAACATGGTACCGGCTTTAGAGACCGACAACATCAGAGCCGAAGCCGACCATATTAGACCGGAAGCTCGGCTTGGTTCTGTCTTACTTTCTGGAACAAGTTGATGAGTTCAGATATTTCAGGTCAGGACAGAAGTAGTTTGGGAAGCCCGGCAGGTCACTTGGCCGACCTCTTGAGGACCGACGTATCAGAGTAGTTGGATTTTTCCCTCCAAAATCAGCTCTCACATTCGAAATTCGACAGGCTGTCATCATTAATGAAAATGTTTGACAGAGTACTTTTATGGCATGATGTGACGGGAAATCAGAGGATAGACTTTGCTTTCGGCGATGGCAGATTGGGCAAGAGAACCTGTCAAATCACTGGAAATCTGCAGACCTGCAGGGCTGGCGTCATAAAGAATCGGAAACAGTGTTGAGTATCCATTAGTATATAAGGGAAGGTTGGTCACATTTGTAAGGGTTACAAAATTTTTCCTTTTGAGAATCACTTGTAAAAAATATTGAAATAGAATAAACTACTCGGTTTCTTTAGACCTTCACTAAAACAGGTCGACCGAGCTCGATTTGGTAATAAAAACGAACCCCCACCCCACTTTGTGCCCGTGGACGTAGGCAGGATTAGCTCTATCGAACCACGTTAAACACTCTCTATTCGATTTCTCGTGTTTGTCTTATTTTTTTGCCAAATTTGCCTTTGGTCTCCCCATAACCAAACAAATTCAAGGTTGAGGGAGGGTTGTCTCGGGAGGGTTATCTCGAAACTACCCCTGGGATGAAAATCATCCGTCAACAGTTGGCGCCGTCTGTGGGGAAAAGTATAAAAAGCAACTTACGTGGTAAGACGATGGTGGAAGAAGGGAACCATAGATCGTCGGAGAGCTCAACGACAGAGTGGATGGGAAAAATGGAGGAAAACATGCGGAAGGATAGAGAGGAGAACCAAACTCTCATGAAGGCTATGTTGGAGAAGCTGGAGAGACTAGAAAAAATGAATAACGAAAGGTTGGAGGATGGTCCGAGTCGGAGGAGAAACGAGATAACATAGGGAAAAATGGTGGTAGACCTAAGTGAAGATGATGAACCCGGGGGGAAGGGTCCCCAGAGGGTGATGTCGGTTGTGATAGCAAGAACTCTGCGGGCGGAAAGAATGCGAGAAGAAGAAGGGGAGAGACAGGCCCCAAAATCCTCTAGTAATATCCCACGCTCTAATAGAGGGAAGATGAAAGACGTAGTGGAGGGGATCGAGAAGTATCTAGTCACGAAACACGTCGCATTCGGAGCGGCAGGCGTGAGGAAGTTTGCATGAAAGATACCACAGCATGGTGCTCGAGGTCGGGGCCTATGAGTCGATGAAGGCTATAAAAAGTCTCAAGGGGGCCCTGAAGGTCGGGAGATTGTGGACTCACTTGAGGGTCCAAGACATACCAGACTACGCACTGCTCTAGAGCTGGCTAGGAAGTTTGTTTTGATGGAAGATGAGGAAAAGGCCGCTCGGAAGGGAAGGGTTCAAAAGGAAAAAATATTGAGGTCAGAGATGCCGCGGAGGCCGGATAGAGAATTGAGGAATCCCCATCTAAGACAAATGGAGTTCAGGCCGGTGCCTCCCACCAATACGCCACAAGAGAGGAGAGCTCAGATACAAGTAAATCATGTGGTCGGAGGAGCAGGGTATACGCATTTGAACAAGCTGATGGCTCAAATCGTGAAGGAAATTCAAGGTAGGGGCCTCTTGATGGAGCCTGATTTGAGGAAGTATCCGGTGGAAAATAAGAGTGGGAAATATTATTGTTTGCATCATAATATGAAGGGACACTCAGCGGAAGGTTGTAAGGACCTATGGGAGAAAATGAAAAACCTAGCGCATAACGACTATTTGAATGAGTACATCGACTAGGGGGCCATGGCGGCCCGGCAGGGGCATAGACAGATGTATACAATCGCTGATGGAAGAACACTGGTTGGAGACTCGAACCGGTCAAGGAAGAATTACAGCAGGATCCGAGGGTCAGAGGTAATGTCGGTGGGGCAGGCCCAGAGCATGCAAAGAGATCGGTCGGTCCCTTAATGTTCACCGGCGAGAATGGACATGGGGTGAGTTTTCTGCATGATGATGCACTAATAATTAAGGTGGTGATAGTGGGAGCTGAGGTAGATAGGATCTTGGTTAATCCGGGGAGTGCGGTCGACATAATCTCCAAGGAAGCCCTGAATGGACTGGGGATAGAATATGCTACGATGACCCAGGACGGGACACCCTTGTACGAGTTTGGGGGAGAAACAGTCATCCCTTTGGGCATGATACAATTAGCCATGACAGTCAAAACTTCCCCGCGCACCCGAACGATCATGATAGACTTCATAGTGGTGGAGTGCATGAGCAGTTACCAGGTCATTGTGGGTCGGCCTTTCATGATGAAGACAAAGGCCGCCATGTCGTGTTATTATTTGAAGCTGAAGTTTCCCACCCGAGCTGGGATCGGGATTATATGTGGAAGTCATAAGGTAGCCAGGAGTTGTTTCGCCATCATTTCAAAAAAGACTCTTTGTATTGAGAAGGGTAGTTAGAAGAAAAGAATAAGGGAGGAAGAGGAGGGGACAGATGAGTCTCCAGACGCACGGTCCGAGAAGTTTGCCCGATTGGGGGCAGCAGAAGAGTTGGAGTCAGTGGAACTCTTCGGCCTAGGGAAAGTCATTAAGGTAGGAGCGGGCTTGGAGGAAAACCTAAAGCATGACCTTCTAAATTTTTTAAAGCAGTATGCAGATATTTTTTCTTGGGGGCATAGTGACATGCCTGGGATAGACCCTAAGTTCATCAGCCACCATTTAGCAGTGGATCCAGCTCACAAGCCGGTCAAGCAAAAGAGAAGAATATTCAACCAGGAGCGTTGTGAGGCGGCAGCGGCCGAGATGGAGGGATTGTTAAAGGCCGGTTTCATCAGGGAGGTAAAATACCCGGAGTGGGTATCAAACGTGGTTTTAGTGAAGAAACCTAGTGGGAAGTGGAAGATGTGTGTGGACTTCTCCGACCTTAATAAGGCCTGCCCGAAGGATAGTTTCCCACTCCCGAAAGTAGATCAACTGGTAGATTCGATTGCATGTCATGGACTGCTCAGTTTCATTGACGCCTTTTCAGGGTATAACCAGGTAAAAATACATCCCGGGGATGAGGAGAAGACAACTTTCATCACAGATCGGGGCTGTACTGTTATATGGTGATGTCTTTCGGCTTGAAGAATGTAAGGGTACATTTCAGAGGTTGGTGAACAAAGTCTTTAAGCCCCTAATCGGTAAAACCATGCAAGTATATATTGATGACATGATAACGATGACCATGGAACCGGAGGGTCATTTGGCCGACCTCGCGGAAACTTTTGAGCTGATAAGAAAGCATAGCATGAGGCTGAACCCAGAGAAGTGTGCATTCGGTGTAGCATCGGGAAAGTTTCTGGGGTACATAGTCAGTGCGCGAGGAATAGAGGCTAACCTGTAGAAGATCCAAGCAGTTCTGGATTTGAAATCTTCCAGGACAGTCAAATAGGTGCAAAGCTTAACGGGCCGGGTGACTGCACTAAATCGGTTCATATCCCGTGCAACCGATAAATGTCATCCATTTTTCAAATTGATCAAGAAGGTTAATTCAGCTGGACGACAAAATGAGAGGAATCCTTCATACACCTCAAACAGTATTTAACCCAACCCCCGCTTTTGGCCAAACAGATCCTGGGTGAGACTTTGTTATTATATTTAGTTGTTTCTAAATATGCTGTGAGCTCGGTGCTAGTATAGGAGGCCAATAAGATCCAAAGGCCGGTGTATTACGTTAGAAAAGCCCTGCTGGATGCAGAGACAAGATACCCGGCTCATGAACTGGTGGCACTGTCCTTAATTACGGCTGCTAGGAAGCTGCGACCTTACTTTCAAGCTCATCCTATCGGGGTTTATACCGACCATCCCTTGAGTCAGATCCTGCATAAGCCAGAGGTTTCAGGCCGATTAGTAAAGTGGTTGGTGGATTTGAGTGAGCACGACATATCTTATTTGCCGAGAGCGGCGGTAAAGAGGCAGGCTCTAGCAGATTTTATGGCCGAGTTTACTGGACCACAATTTTAGAAATTTCAGAGACCAAATGGGAGTTGTCTGTGGACGGTTCTGTTAGTTCACAAGGTTGCGGGGCCGTGGTAATCTTGTGGAGTAGTGATGGCGAAGAAGTGGTCTACGCCTTGATATTTGATTTCGAGGCCACCAATAATGAACCAGAGTATGAAGCCATTTTGGCCGGATTGAGGTTATAGACGGCAGTGGGTTGATGAATACTAAAAAGTGCATATTTATTAGACGATAAGTTAATCATTTTACACTTATAGTTTCACTAATCCCCTTAAATTGACACATTTGTGTAAATATTTTAAACTTATGCTTTGAGTGCTTTTACTGTGTTATTTTATGTTTTTGTCAGGAAAAATACTGCTCGGAAGCTTGACGGGATAAATCAGACGTGAAAAAAAAATATTCTACAAGCACGTCGTAAAATCTGTAAGCACGTCGTAAAATCAGCAAGCATGTTGTAAAATCGGCAAGCATGTCGTAAAATCTGCAAGCACGTCGTGACACGTGGAACCTTTACGTCGCGACACGTGTCCCCAACGTGGCTTCACCATTCTCTGACACGTGTCCCCAACTTGGCTTCACCATTCTTTGACACGTTTCCACAACATGCATTCACTGGTCTGGGCGGCGAATTTGCCTATAAAAAGGAGCATCCGGCATTAGAAATTTTCATACTTTCTTTCTTGATTCCTCTGTAATTCTTGGAGAGAGAGTGTCTTGTTTGTTTATTTACTTAAAGATTTTTGTAATGTCTTTTTCTTTCAATAATAAAAGTACGAATATGTTTTGTTACAAAATGAGTAGTTAATTTCTTTTCTGCTGGAGTAAGGGTGAAGCTTTTATAATGAGAACATAGATTAAACTCGCTTTTATTATAATAAATAAATTGAAATCTAATGATTAAAACTTGATTTAAATCTAGATTAATTATTGACAATCTTTCTACCGCATTTATGGCTGGTTTTATCTTTCTACCACCTTTATGGATGGTTTTATCTTTCCACCACCTATATGGCTGGTTTTATGCGATTTTGGCATAATTAAGTACCTTGGTAGGACTTATTATAGACAAACGGTATCACCGCCTTTATGGCTGGTTTTATATTTTTGGCATGCTTAGTACATTGGTAGGACTAATTATTGACAGAAATGATTACCGCCTTTATGGCTGGTTCTTTATATTGGCATAATTAATTCCTGTAATAAATTAAGTGGGTAATAAAGGCAATTTATAAATTATAATAAAGTGAGATTTCTAAATGTTTAAAAGACTAAAAGTGGATCCCCTAACTCCAGCATTTCATTCTATTATTGCATTCCAACCTAAAAGTCTCAAACTACTTCAACAAATCAAACTTTTCTTTTCCGCATTGTTCAATATTCTACTTGACTAAATCTCTTCTCTGTGGATCGACCCCGGACTCACCGGGTTATTTATTACTTCGACACTCTTATACTTGGGAGTAAAAGACCACTTTTCGAGCATGTCAAGTTTTTGGCGCCGTTGCCGGGGAAGTATTATTTAGTAGATAGAATATTTATTAATTTATTCTTTATCTACTTTTCTTTTCTTTATTTTTATTTCTTATTTTGTTTTTATTTAATTTCTGCATCTTATCTTCCTCTTATTTTCTTTTATTTTTATAGATCGAAACTGTCCTGATTAATCCTTGATGAACCATGAACCCATAAATCCCACATATAAGGAGTCCTTGTTCTTAATTTTTCTTGGTTACAGGTAACAGAAAAATCAACTTAAAAGATGTTTGATGTTCATTAATGAATTTTTCGAACCATCCCCACGTAGAGATGCTCTCATAAAACTTCACGAATACATAATTCAAGATATTGAGAAAAATGAACGAGAAATTCAATTGAGATCGGAATTGACAAGAGTTAGAGGACGTTTTTAGATCTAAATCACTGCATTTGTATTTTCCTTAATTTGCTCTTTTCATTTTTTTAGTTTAATTTCATTTTCAAGTTTTGTATTTGCAATTTCATATTTTTACATATAGTTTTTTTTAAGTTGCATGAAACACTGGTCTCGAACATCTAGTGGCAGATTAAAAAGAGAGTCTTCATCACCTTCATTGTTAGTCGGAATGGCTGAAAGCCAAATTGAAAATCCATCTGCCCAAGTTGAAAACCCAGTTAATCAGAAAGAAAACGAGTCTCAGCATGGAGATCCTAATCACCCTAAGACACTCAGACAATTCATGAATCCCACCAGGTCAGGATCACCATCTTGTATTGTTTTTCCTCCAGAAGCAGCACATTTCAATTTTAAATCAAGTGTCATCAATCTTTTACCCACATTCCATGGTCTAGAATCAGAAAACCCTTATCAGCACCTAAGAGAGTTCGAAGAATTATGTAACACTTGCAAAGACCAAAATTGTAGCATGAATATAATCTGGTTAAAGTTTTTTCCATTTTCTTTAAAGGATAAAGCTAAAATTTGGCTACAAAATCTTAGGTCAGGATGTATTAGAACAAATGATGATTTACAATAGCAGTTTCTTAAAAATTCTTTCCCCATCATAGGACAAATTCCGTTAAAAGAAGAATCACAACATTCACACAAGAGTCAGGGGAAACACTTTACCAATGTTGGGAGAGGTATAAAGAGATGTTAAATATTTGTCCACATCATGGGTTTGAAACATGGAGGTTAGTTCCCAATTCTACGAGGGCTTAACACCCCAAGGTAGACAAGTAGTGAAGATGATGTTAATGGTGAGTTTAGGGACAAAGATCCCAAAGATGCACTAGATTACCTAGAGCATATAGCAGAGAATACACAACAATGGGATACAATTCTATATATGAGTCATCTGTTAAACCACAGCCATCTGGTAGAGGTATGTTTAACCTTAGGGAAGACCATGACCTTGCTGCCAAGTATGCATTTCTGTCTAAAAACGTTGAGGCTTTAGAAACAGGGAAGAGGGATCATGTCAAGTCAGTTCAAGAAATCATATGTCAAATTTGTAGTTCAAATGAACATGTTACAGAAGTTTGCCCGTCCATACCAGCCCTGAAAGACTGTCTCCATGACCAAGTCAGTTCCATAAACACATTCAATAGACCAAATCCAAACCCATACTCACAGACCTATAATCCTGGTTGGAGAAACCATCCAAACTTCAATTGGAGGAATGATAATCAAGCACAACCTTCACACCAACCTCCCCAGTTGCACCCGAATTTTTGAAATTCCCAGAATTATGCACCATATGTCCCACCACCTAAGAAAACCATTGAAGATAACTTGAGTGCATTCATGGAAAAACAAGAAACCATCAATAACCAAAATGCACAAATGATGAATGATTTGAAGGAAACTTTTGATAAAATCACATCTGCTTTGGCCATTAAAGAAAAAGGTAAGTTTCCTGCACAACCTCAGTCAAATCCTAAGAGTCATCAAAACCCACGCGAGTGTAGTTCTGGAAGTCAACACTTAGACCAAGTCAAATCTATTATTACTCTTCGAAGTGGTAAGACCATCCACAGACCTATTCTTGAACCTCATGAAACTGAGGAAAAATCAGAATCAGAGGGTAAGAAAGGGGTTGATGAGCCATCACCCGTCGTTGATAATAACAGTTTTTCTCATACACCTTCATTTCCTCAGGCATTAAAAACAAAGAAATTGAACCATTCCCCAGAGATTTATAAATTATTCAAATAGGTAAAGGTCAATATTCCTTTGTTAGATGCCATTCAACATATAACATCATATGCCAAATTTCTAAAAGATTTATGCACCGTTAAACGAAAACATCAGGTAAGAAAGAAAGCTTTTCTAGCTGATCAAGTAAGTTCTATTCTCTCAACCAATAATGCATTAAAATATAAAGACCTTGATTGTCCAATTATTTCTTGTATTATTGGAAATCAAAACATTAAACATGCTTTGCTTGATCTTGGAGCTAGTGTAAATTTACTGCCATTTTCGGTTTACCAACAACTTAATATCGGTGAGATGAAACCAACCTCAACTACCCTTTTACTTGCTGATAGATCAATTAAGGTACCAAAAGGAATTGTGGAAGATGTGTTATTACAAATCGATAAATTCGTATATCCTATGGATTTTATTATTTTAGAAACACAACCTGTGGCAGACAGTTATAAGCCAATCCCTGTAATACTTGGTCGGCCATTTTTAGTGACAGCTAACGCTTTGATAAATTGCAGGAATGGAATCATGAATCTTTCTTTTGGAAAAATGACATTAGAGTTAAATGTTTTTAACATGTGCAAACAGCCATATGATGAAGATAATGAAAACGAAAGCGCAGAATCAATTGAACCTATTGTGGATGAGTATATTCATGGGAGTTTATCTGATCCCATGAAACTTTTTACTGCTAATTATGTTGAGTCAAGTGATTAGGATATTACTAATGATTTTCTACTTGACTCTATTCAGGTATTGGAAGACGATGAAGAACTGGGAACACTGGAAGAAGAAAAACATGAAGAAGCACCCAATTTGGAGTTAAAAGCTTTTCCAGAAGGACTGAAATATGCATTTCTATAAGATAATCAAACTTACCCTGTGGTAATTTCTTTTCTCTCACAAGCGATCAAGAAGGTAAACTTTTAAATGTGTTGAAAGAACATAAACTGTCAATTGGATGGACTTTAAAACACATAAAAGGTATTAATCCATTAATTTGCACACATCGAATACATCTAGAAGATAATGCTAGGACATATCGTCAACCCCAAAGAAGATTAAACCCTCACATGAAAGAAGTAGTAAAAACTGAGGTCCTTAAACTTCTTGATGCATGCATTATCTATCATATTTCTGATAGTAAGTGGGTAAGTCCTACACAGGTTATACCTAAAAAGTCTGGAATCACTGTTGTAAAAAATGATAAAGGGGAATTAATCCCAACTCGCATTTCATCTAGTTGGCGTATGTGCATTGATTATAGAAAATTGAATGACGTAACTAGAAAAGATCATTTCCCTTTGCCATTTCTTGACCAAATTTTAGAAAGAGTAGTTGGACACCCTTATTATTGTTTTCTTGATGGTTTCTCAGGTTATTATCAGATTCCCATTGCTTTAGAAGACCAGGAAAAGACCACATTCACATGCCCCTTTGGAACATTTGCATTTAGAAAAATGCCCTTTGGACTTTGTAATGCATCTGTAACATTCCAACGATGCATGTTGATCATATTTAGTGACATGGTTGAACACTGTTTAGAGGTCTTTATGGATGATATAACTGTCTTTGGAAATTCATTTGATAATTGCTTGACTAATCTGGAAAATGTTTTGAAAATATGTAAAGAAAAAGGACTTGTGTTAAATTGGGAAAAATGACATTTCATGACTGATTCATGAATTTTTTTAGGACACGTTGTGTCGTCTAAAGGTATTGAGGTTGACAAAGCAAAAATAGAGGTCAATTCTAAATTACCATCACCAAAAACAGTCAGGGACATTCGTTCTTTTTTAGGACATGTATGATTTTATAGGAGGTACATTAAAGACTTCAGTACCATATCCAGACCCTTATGTAACCTCATATTAAAATATGCAACATTTGAATGGACAGAAGAATGTCAAAAATCATTCCAAAAAATTATCAATCTTTTGACTTCTGCTCCTATTATGCAATCCCCTTATTAGTCCTTGACCTTTGAACTAATGTGTGATACTAGTGATTATGCAGTTGGTGCAGTTCTAGGGCAGAGAAATGAAGGTAAACCGCATGTGATATATTACGCTAGTAGAACATTAAACAGTGCACAAATGAATTACACTACCACAGAAAAAGAACTATTTGCTGTAATATTTGCATTGGATAAATTTCGATCATATTTAATCGGTTCTTCAACTGTTGTTTACTCTGATCATGCTGCTGTTAGATATTTGATGTCTAAACAGGATGCCAAGCCAAGATTAATACAGTGGATTTTGTTGCTTCAAGAATTCAATATCACAATCAAAGATAAAAAGGAGGCAGAGAATGTGGTTGCATATCACTTATCGAGACTCACAAACGAGTCACTAATCGATACCACTCCTATCAATGACTCTTTCCCCGATGAATTTTTATTTTCGGTAAATGTAATGCCTTGGTATGCTAATATTGTCAATTTCCTTGCGACATGAAAGATACCCCCAGACTGGAGCCAACAAGATAAGAGGAAATTTTTGACCAAAGTCAAAAGATTCTACTAGGATGATCCTTATATGTTTAAATGCTGCCCTGATCAAATTTTCAGACGATGCATACCTGACAGTGAGATAAGTGGTGTTATTCAATTCTGTCATTCAGAAGCATGTGGAGGTCATTTCTCATCTAAGAAAACCGCTGCAAAAATCTTGCAGTGTGGATTTTAATTGCCCACCATTTTTAAAGATACATATATTTTCTGTAAAACGTGCGAAAATTGTCAAAAGTTGGGATCTATTTCAAAAAGAAACATGATGCCTTTAAATCACATCCTTGTCATCGAAATCTTTGATTGTTGGGGGATAGATTTCATGGGCCCATTTCCACCATCATTTGGATTTGATCTTTATATGCGTTCCTTTCTTTCTTTTCTTTCTTTTTATCGTTCCTTTTTTTTTTGATCTTTATATGCTCGCCTGGCTGATATTATCAACAATATGGTAACATATAACCATGGGTGGTAAGTGAAAATTTTGTAATATTCAGTTCTCTAATTTGTTGGAGGTAACAGCTAAAAGCAGTGAAATTTCTTATTTTGCAAAACTGAAAAAAAAAAGATGTTTGAATAAAGTTCATTTCGTAGCCTTTCTAACTCGAGCAATTAAGTTCGAAGGGGTGTTTTAACACTTAGTACCCTAAGACCAACTGGTCTGGGAATTACTGGCCCAAAGCTTGTTACAAGGGTTAAAAAGAAAGCTTAAGGAAATCGGACACTGTTTATCTGAGATCCGAGCAATTAAGCCCGTAGGGGTGTCTTAACACCTAGTGCCCTAAAACCAACTGGTTTGGGAGTCACTGGCCCAAAGATCGATATATGGATTGAAGATATATTTTAGACACTGCTTATCTGAGATCCGAGCAATTAAGCCCGTAGGGGTGTCTTAACACCTAGTGCCCTAAAACAGACTAGTTTGGGAGTCACTGGCCCAAAGTTCGATACATGGATTGAAGATATGTTTATAAATAAACTTTCACTGCAAAAAAAAGTGTAAACTCTAATAAAATCTTAGGACAAAAATAATACTCTCTTTTCAATAAATACCTGTGATATTGTGGGCACAATATATTGATTAATACCTTGTTTTATGAGTATATTGAAGAATGGTAAAAAAAAAAGTACAAGAGAATGCATTTATTTGATCATTCAGAAAAAAAGAAAACAATTGTTGACTTAGATAAGAATTTTTCTTCCGCTTGAATTACTATGGACTAGTAATAAGCTGGTTGGGGGTGTGATGAATACTAAAAAGTGCAAATTTATTAGATGATAAGTTAATCATTTTACACTTATAGTTTCACTAATCCCCTTAAATTGACACATTTGTGTAAATATTTCAAAGTTATGCTTTGAGTGCTTTTACTGTGTTATTTTATGTTTTTGTCAGGAAAAATACTGCTCGGAAGCTCGACAGGACAAATCAGACGTGAAAAAATATTCTGCAAGCACGTCGTAAAATCTACAAACACGTCGTAAAATCAGCAAGCATGTCGTAAAATAAATTGAAATCTAATGATTAAAACTTGATTTAAATCTAGATTAATTATTCACAATCTTTATACCGCCTTTATGGTTGGTTTAATCTTTATACCGCCTTTATGGCTGGTTTTATATGTCTACCGCCTTTATGGATGGTTTTATCTTTCCACCACCTATATGGCTGGTTTTATACGATTTTGGCATAATTTAGTACCTTGGTAGGACTTGTTATAGACAAAAGGTATCACCGCCTTTATGGTTGGTTTTATATTTTTGGCATGCTTAGTACCTTGGTAGGACTAATTATTGATAGAAATGATTACCGCCTTTATGGCTGGTTCTTTATATTGGCATAATTAATTCATGTAATAAATTAAGTGGGTAATAAAGGCAATTTATAAATTATAATAAAGTGAGATTTCTAAATGTTTAAAAGACTAAAAGTGGATCCCCTAACTCCAGCATTTCATTCTATTATTGCATTCTAACCTAAAAGTCTCCAACTACTTCAACAAATCAAACTTTTCTTTTCCGCATTGTTCAATATTCTACTTTGCTAAATCTCTTCTCTGTGGATCGACCCCGGACTCAACGGGTTATTTATTACTTCGACACTCTTATACTTGGGAGTAAAAGACCACTTTTCGAGCGTGTCATGGGTCTCCGAGACGTAATCATAAAGAGCGACTCTCAGCTGGCCATCCAGCAGCTGAGGGGCGAGTTTCAGGCCAGAGAGCCTAACATGGTGGCCTATATGGCCAAGGTGAAGAAGTTGGCCGGAGAAATGGGTAGTGTGCAATTCGAGTAGATTGGTCAGGAAAGTAACCATCAGGCAGATTCATTAGCTCGGCTGGCATGCTCCATTAAATCGGAGAAGCCCAGGACCATCCATTTGATTTGTCTGCAGGAAATGAGTGTTGGGAAGCCTGAGGTAATGGAAGTGGAAGTAGAAGAGGAGGCCTTTTGAATGTACCCGATCAAGAGGTATTTAGCGACCGGGGAGATACTTGAAGATAGAAAGGAAGCGAGAAAAGTGAGGTACCGAAGCTCTAAGTTTTGCTTGATTAAGGGAGTACTGTACCAGAGGGGGTATACGGTACCGCTTTTGAGATGCCTTGCGACAGAAGAAGCCGATTATGTGCTCAGAGATATTCATGGGGGTATTTGTGGGAGTCACGCCGGGGGGCAGTCAATTGCGTATAAGGCGTTGAGGCAGAGATTCTACTGGCCGACCATGCACCAAGATGAGATGAAGGTAGCTCGAAAATGTGAAGGATGCCAGAAGAATGCAAACATTCATCACCAGCCAGTGGAGCAATTGACTTCACTGGTCAGCCTCTGGCCGTTCGCCTAGTGGGGGCTGGACATCATTGGGCCAATGCCAGCGGGGCGGGGACAAGCCAAATACTCCATTGACTACTTCACCAAATGAGCGGAGGCCGAACCCCTAACTGCAATCACAGAGAAGAAGGCGACAGATTTTGTGAGAAAGAATATCATCTGCCGGTTTGGAATTCCCCGAGCCATCATCACTTATAATGGGAAGCAGTTCGACAGCAAGGGTTTCAAGAAGCTCTGTGAAGATCTTCAGATCGCCTTGAGATTCGCTTCACCTGCTCATCCCAAGTCCAAGGGTAGGTCGAGGCTACCAATAAAATGATCGAGGCAAATTTGAAGGCCCGACTCGGATCTTGTAAGGGGTTGTGGGTCGAAGAATTACCGGAAGTATTATGGGCACATTGGACGACCTACAATGACTCCATCGAGAAGACACATTTTTCTTTGGCTTACGGGTATGAAACAGTTATTCCAACAGAGATCGGGATGATCACCAGCCGGGTCCGGCATTTTGAGACCGATCAGAATGAAAAACTCATCAAAAATCACCTCGACCTAATCGAAGAGAAACGGGAGAAGTCGGCTATGAAAGCGGCTGTCTGTCAACAGAGAATGACCTGTTTCTACAATAACAAGGTTCATGTTCGATCTTTCCTCCCTGGAGATTTGGTTTTAAAAAGGGTCACATTGAATACCTGAAGACCTGAGGAGGGTTCATTGGGCGCTAAATGGGAAGGGCCATACAAAGTGGTAGAGATAATAAGACCAGCTACCTATCTTTTGGAGCAGTTGGATGGTACCCGGATCAAGAAGCCTTGGAATGCTGAAATGCTGAGGAAGTACTTCCAGTAGACCTTTTCTTTGAACCATAAAAGTTATTGGATGAGCTGGCCGGAACCAGAAAAGTTTTGTAAAGCCTCTCTTGAAATGACCCACCAAGAGTTGTAAGAAGGGCAGCAGGTCCCATGAATATGAACACGATTTTCTCTTTCTAAATTAAAAAGCTTGTTGAACGCGAAAATCATGTTCAATATTCTTGGGATATGCTCGATGAGAAGGGGTGATCGGTAACTGGGAAAGGCTCCAAGCCTGTGGCACGCCAATCTTGGGTGTCATTATCAAACCCCCGGGTGGAAGTGCTCCGACCCGGTTCCTTTCACTTTTGAGGATCCAGAACACATCAAGGGATGAAGTACATGTGGGAAAAATGTGAACCCCCCGTGGCACGTCAATCCCCGGTGTCATTATCAAATCCTCGAGGCCGGAGCGTTACTACCCCATGACTCTTATTTTTTAGGAATGGCTCGGGTAAACCAGACCCATGGACTTTTTTCCCCAGCAGGTCGGCTGGTGAATCCCGTTGAAGACTATCAGAGAATATGGCATGGGGACGGCTGAATAGCCTCCATGACCATCATGCTCCCGGGTAAACTGGACCCAAGGAGGATTCTTCCCCTGCGAGTCGGCTGGTGAGTCCCATTGAGAACCATCAGACCACCTGGCTTGGGTATGGCTGAATGGCCCCCTTGATTACAGGAGTCTCGGGTAAACCGAACCTATGGAGGTTTCTTCCCCTGCGAGTCGGTTGGTGAGTCCCATTGAGAACCCAGGGAGGGCACACACGGAGTGTCTTCCTCCCCCGTAGGGATTTACCTGACCGCCCCGGATCAGAGTATCCGTAGCCTGGTTAGTCGGGACACAGAATTGTAAGGTTCAGAATTGTGTTTTGGTAGGCATCGGGCAGGACGCTGCCTCGGAGCACCCGAGGTATTATTTTTTCTTGAATTTGTGTGGAGTATGTGCTAAGTCACCTTCATTTTTGTTAATTTTACTTTATTCCAAATTTTTTTTTCACTGATATCTGGCAAGGGGACGCCCGCGCCAGGATCCGCAGAGCCTCAGAGGTTGAAAATTTTCCCTCATGTAAGTCTCAAATGTTCCACCAGCTCAGGGCTGGATTCGTTCCACCGAGTCTGCGATGTTCCACCAGCTCGGGGCTGGATTTGTTCCGCCGAGTCTGCGATGTTCTACCAGCTCGGGGCTGGATTCATTTCACCGAGTCTGCGATGTTCTACCAGCTCGGGGCTGGATTCGTTGCGCCGAGTCTGTGTTGTTCCACCAACTCGAGGCTGGACTCGTTCCACGGAGGCTACTGATCTCTCCAACCTCGGGGTCGGGTTATGTCCCACCGAGTGCCTGATTTCGGCTTGAGGATGAACCGTATGAAAATATTGAGGATGACTGTAGGCACTGCATTTTTGCATATAAGTCCCTATGATGAGTCTCATTTAGAGGCACTACCTTTTATGTCACGGATGTCGCGGGAAACGGACGTCGGAAGGGGGAATTCAGAATAAGTATGTCATCAGGTTCATTTCACAAGTTCACTGTTTTCATTCGTGCTGCGTTCGTGACCACGTTCGAACGTCAGATAGATTGCGGGCGTTCGTGTAACGTTCGAATCGGCGTTCGAACGGCGTCGGTATTTCTGGTTTTGCTGCTAGCCTCACACCCAAGCCCAATTAGCCCATCTCACCCAAGCCCAATCCAAAAAATAATTAAAACATATCACAAATTTAAATTAAAAACCAATTAAATTGAAATTAAATTAAATTAAATTCTAATTCCTAATTTAATAAAATCTAAATACCAAAATTAAATAAATCTTTTCCTAAATTAAATTCCTAATCTAAATATATCTCTACCTAAATTAAACTAAATCAAATCCAAATTAAAATCAAATTTTAACAAATCACTCACCAATTAAAGATATCACCCACCTAAATTATAAATATCATTTCCCTTTTTAAAATTAATTAATCACCTCCCTATTTTGCATGATTTGTTTCCTTTCAAAAACCATGCACAACCCTAACCCTAATGCATCTACTATAAAATATAACACAAACTTAACTCATCACACCTCACGGCAGCTCACTCCTCTCACCATACACAAAATAATGAAACCCTAAACAAATGCATCTGTCTCCATAGCAGCCTTTGACTACCCAAAAACCCTTCAACCCTAATCCTGGAGACTCACGATACCAACACACAAAAATAAAACAAAGAAAGAAACCCTAAACTACTCACGCCATTCCTTCTCTCTCACGGCCAATCAAAAAAAAAATAAAAAAAATAACCCCAAGCCTTCACGTAAGTCCACCTCTCCTCACATCTCCCTCCAGAGCTCAACCAGCCCTCACTCACGCACCCTTCAACACAGCTCACGAAGCTCCACGCCACATGCCCCCTTAACGCTACTACCATTCAATTCACCACAAACCCTTAACGCTACTGCCCTTCAAGCTTCACGCACCAACTGACCATCAACAGCTCCTCCTTCACGCAAATAACCCCTTCAACAGCCCCTCAACACACCCTAACTTCACGCATAATAACCATCAATCCAGCAGCTTAACTTCGCACACCAACTGACCTTCAACAACTGCCTATTTCCACGCTAATAAACCCCCCACAAACTGCCTCCCTTCACCGCAAATTACAGACTGCCCAGCCCTCATTGCACACCGAAAACACCTCCCAATCTACCTCACAAATAGCCGCATAACCTCCCTGAAATAAGCCTGAAGCTGCCACAAATAAAACCCCCGAAACAGCCCCCTAAACTGTCTCCATAACAGCCCATATACACAGCTAAAACAGTGGCCTAATATAGCAAACACAGTGACCAAAATTCAGCAGTAAAACAGTAGTAAAACAGCAGCAAAACGGAAGGAAAACAGCGACCAAAACAGTAAAACAGCGAGCTAAGACGTTAATCTAGTGAACCGGAAGAGTTGCGGAGTGATAGCCCTTCCGACGGCCGTGAAACGCGAGTCCGAAAGTCGACATAAAAGGTTAGACCTGGGGGTACTTTTCCTATTATTTCCATCTATCTTTTTAATTGTTTTATTCATTTTTATCGCATGAGATTCGTTTATTGGTGCATGATTGTGGCCCTTGAATAAATGGAAGATATATGTATTGTGGAGTGAAGCATGTTGTGGCCCTTGAATAGATAGAAAATGCATGAATTATGGAATGATGTGTGTTGTGGCCCTTGAATGAATGAATGTGTCGCCTCTTGTGGTATATAGGATGGAAACCCGGACATAAATTTCATAGCCGATTCCGAATGGACGGTAGTATGATCTGTACTCGGGATACAACTCCACGTACAACTTGAGTATACGACACATACTTTATTTCATGTTATCTTGATTTGTTTATTATCGTTATTTATTTTCTACATGTTATTGGTGTAATGATGTGATCCAGCGCATGAGCTTAGTAAGTTGGATTAAAGGTCCCCTATTTTAAGGGGTTAAAACCCTTTACCACGATGCTTTGCCGCGCCGGTTGATGTATATTCGGTTGAATGTAAGATGTGTTCAATCGGGTAAACGAAGTCCGATATTGTTGTCTTTATTTTTTATATGCATGATGTGATCGAGCGCATGGGCTTAGTAAGATGGATTAAAGGTCCTCCATTTCGAGGGGTTAAAACCCTTTACCACGATGCTTTGCCGCGCCGGTTGATGTATATTCGGTTGGATGTAAAATGTGTTCAATCGGGTATACGAAGTCCGATATTGTTGTCTTTATTTTTTATATGCATTATGATGTGATGCGCATGGGCTTAGTAAGTCGGATTAAAGGTCCTCCATTTCGAGGGGTTAAAGAACCTTTACCACGATACTTCGCCGCGCCTTCTATTTCGTTATTCACTTTTCTTTGTATGTCATCTCCTTGCATAATCACGCATCATGTTGCATTGCGCATGGGCTTAGTAAGTCGGATTAAAGGTCCTCCATTTCGAGGGGTTAAAATCCTTTACCACGATGCTTTGCCGCGCCTTTTAGCCCGTTATTATTTATTAGGTGCCATCTATTCATCCGTTCATGTATGTGTCATGTTGTTTACTGCATTTTTGGGTCACTGCTGTAACCCCGTTCGAACGCGTTTCAGAACGCCGCACGAACGTATGTTTTCTGTCTCAGTTCGTTCGAACGTGTTCACAAACGTAACTCGAACGCGCATGCATTTTGTCTTATCATGCATCAGGTATAATTTCCGTTCGAACGCGTTTCCGAGCGCCATACGAACGTGAGCATTTTGTTTCATTTTCGTTCAAACGCGTTTACAAACGCTACTCGAACGCGAACCTTCTGTTTACCGTTCGAACGCGTTTTCGAACGCTACACGAACGCGCGTACACTGAACTGAGTCATCTTCATCATATTTTATGCATAATTGCCCCTATTGGTTATCCCTTTGTATTACGAACCTGATTGCTTCTCTTTAATATGCATGCTTGTATAATTATTGCAAGTTTGCGCTTCCATGATTATCAATGCAATGTGTTTGTGAAATTATACGTTTGCCATTATTCTGATTCAATTTTATGCATGCTTGTATGATCATTGTTTGCTTGCGTTTCCGTATCCATGAATATAATGTGCTTATGAATTTGCATGCTCGCCGTATTTCAATTTACTTTTATGCATGCAAATTGGGACATAGATTATATGCAAATAGGTTGTATGCAAATATGAAAATGTGTTACATGTGAACTTAGATGAACCTTCGATTTATGTATGCGAACTTGGAAATAAATTATCCTTGGAAATATATTGCTTAGGCCTGGTTAGATTATTGCACAAATCATTTTATTACAAGTGGCATAAGTAAGGGACCATTTTGAACCCAACGGTTTGAGGTATTCCCTTGTGAGGGGTGGGTGCGGCCTTAAATCTCATTTTCCCGGTTCACACCGGGTGGCGACTCCATTATTCTCCGGTTTAGTCCCCCGCGGGCTACTCCATACTCCCAACTAGGCCGCGAGCCTAGGACAACATGCGTCGCCCAGTTTCTGTGTCCCACAGTCTGGCGACTCCATTGGGGATAGAGAATCGGCCCCAAAATAATGTCTTGTAATATTATGATTTGTGCTTTAAATTAACCGTGTCTACTGTGGGTTAAAAGGGGTTTAATCAAAAGCACTTTTAAGGCTGGGTAATGGTTTGGTGTCTTCCTTCATTCACTACATTTCTATAAGGAAAAGCTGTGAAGGCACCTAGATAATCATTTACTTGTAGCCTATTGTGATGGACTAATTTGGATGACTCGTTGTTTATTCCTGTCACCAAGCGATAAGAGCCTAAGAGGCTAGGGTACTTAAGAGAGCCTCGCTCCACCCTCCCTCTGGGAATCTACAATGGGAAGTCCATTTGACAGTCAGTCACACACCATAACTCGTTGGCACGTACTGTAAGGTATAAAAAAGGTGCGCTCACTTGGTCGCTCGAACCGTTGAGTGGGGAGACCTAGTTGTGGATAATCCTTCGCCAGCGAGAGTCTTTGTCTACACTCCCGCAAACCCACACATAGACCGGAGTTGCATGGCTTATAGCAACTATTTCCTTGTGCTTGTGGACCATCCTCATTTGGATGCAGTTGGACTTCTTGTCAGAAATGCGAACTTGTTGGGCCATTTAAACTAGGACGAGTTCGTATCCTATGAAATTTGGGCCAAAAGCTCCTGAAATGTTGATGGGCCACTCTTTAGAAATTATTTACTTGTGCTTGTGTTTGGGAACATTGTCGTTTGGATCCATTCGGACCTTTTGTCATGAGATATGGGCTTGTTGGGCCATTTAAACTGGGACAGGAACGTATCTTATGATGATTGGGCGAAAAGCTTCTAAAACGCCAATGGGCCATTATATGTTTGTGTTTAGGAACATTATCATTTGGATACAGTTGGACTTCTTGCCATGAGATGTGAACTTGTTGGGCCATTTAAACTGGGACGAGTTCACTCCTATGACAGTTAGCCCAAAAGCTTCTAAAATGTTGATGGGCCGATTTGTGTGAAAATTTTAATGAGTTGATATATTTCCTATATCGCACGCATCTCATGCACCTCATGCATACATGCATCATTCTAACCCTTGTGTTCTGAAAGCCATCATAGATTCCCGTTGGGTTAGGGAAGAGGGAAGACTCACTAAGAGGCCAATAACAGATATGAGTACATCCGATAACGAGGTATCCCGGATAGATCAGTTGGAAAACGGTTTCGCCAAAATTACTGAACAGTTGCAAGCCTTGACTACTGCCATGGCAAATATGGCTGTGCCTCGTGCTGGGGGAAACTCTGAGAATGTAAGGCGTGAAGAGCCTCTGAACAGATTGGGTGAAGATATCCCTGTATTTGAGGATGATATGGCTGAATATGCCACGGGAATAATAGTCGGGTCTCAGGCCGAGATACAGAAACTACGTGATCAGATGGAGTCAGTTACCAGTAAACTGAAGGGGAAACATGAGGACTTGTTGGATTATGAGGCATTGACCTTCGAAGAACAGTTGCCAGCTCAGTTCAAGATGCCTGATATGGCTAAGTTCAATGGGAATGGGGACCCGAGGGTCCATTTGCGGCAATATGTCTCAATGATGAGTTCAGTGGGCCTATCACAGCGCCAAGTCCAAAAGATGTTTGGGATGTCACTCGAGGGAGCACCTGTAGTATGGTATCACAGCCTTGAGAAAAAGGTTAAAGAAGATTGGAAGGAACTAGCTGATGCTTTTCTGAAGCATTATGTTACAGACTTAGAGATCGACTTGTCACTCCGCGACTTAGAGAATACTAAGTAGAAGCCGAAAGAAAGCTTCAAGGAATATGTAGACCGCTGGAGAAGCCAGCTTCTGAAGATGCAGACTCGGCCCTCAGAGAAGGACCAAATCAAAATGATCATCAAGGGCACCAAGCCCTCCATTTATGGCAAGTTGAGGAGAATGACCTCCATGATTGCAGATTTTCGACAGTTGAGGGAAACTGTCATGGATATAGAAGAAGAAGAAGCTGAAAACATAAAGTTCTATGGCCAAAATATGAGGACTTTTGGGGGGCATTCTGAGACCAAGCCCGCTGATGCCGAAGTCGCTTCCATCAGAAACAGGCAATTATCCAACCTTGGTAGACCTTTGTCAAGGTATTTGAAAAGTTGAAGGGACAAGGACTCTTAAAACCCTTAGAGCCTAAACCACTTCCAGATCCTATACCACCCAACCTTGACCTAAGCCTGTATTGTCACTTCCATCATAGGAGAGGCCACGAAACTGACAACTGTACCCGCCTTAGGCATGAAATCCAAAACCTCATTGAGGCCCATAAAATACCTGATCCTGAGAAAGAACAACCCAGCACACATCGTAACCCTCTACCAAATTACACTCTGTCCCCCCACCCACTTACATGATCAACTCCGGCCTGCCCGAAAGCTTTGTCCTCCAAACTCTCAACCACCCAGTTTCTTCCATGATGATAGAGGATGACAACAGTGAAGAACCATAGGCCGAGGAAGAAGGCAATGAAACTGTTCTTTCTGGTTTATTTTCTGCATTTTTAATAAATACATCGACTTCGTCTACTTGTTTGAACCTTTTTCTGAATAATATAAGGACATCCATTTCACCTACTTACCTGAGTCATTTCCTTTCAACCTATAACATGAGTATATTTGAGAAAAGCATTCAACCTTGATACCATGATATTCACCGACACTCAGAACACGGGGGATTCCCAAAAGAAGCAAGCAGAAAAGATAGAATAACCGTTCAGTAATGGGAAATGGGGCAGTGAGACTGTCAGACTTGGAAGGAAATAAGTTCACCGAGCCTATCAATGTGGATAAATTGAAGCAGTACTTTGCCAGAGGAAGAGAAGACCGAGCAGTCACCAAAGGGAATTGGTGGACGACCTAACCCAACGGGATATGAAACTCATTCATGCATACATGCATACACGTAACGTATTTTGCATTCCTTTTTGTGTTTGTTTTGTTTTGTGTTCACAGGTTTCAACAAAGAAAAAGAGAAAGCATCCAACGCAAGCCAACCAGAAGCAGCAACAGTACAGTGTCAACAGTTTTCAGGAATGAATCACAGGGCGAGGCCCATATCAGTATCAGTTTAGGGCGAGGCCCATGTCAGTATCAGTTTAGGGCGAGGCCCATTTCAGTATCAGTCTGGGGCGAGGCCCATATCAGTATCAGTCTAGGGGCAAGGCCCACATCAGTATAAGTTTAGGGAGAGGCCCATGTCAGTATCAGTTTAGGGCGAGGCCCATTTCAGTATCAGTCTGGGGCGAGGCCCACATCAATATCAGTTTAAGGTGAGGCCCATATCAGTATCAGTTTGGGGCGAGGCCCATATCAGTATCAGTCTGGGGGCGAGACCCACGTCAGTATCAGTTTGGGGCGAGGTCCATATCAGTATCAGTTTAGGGCGAGGCCCATGTCAGTATCAGTTTAGGGCGAGGCCTATTTCAGTATCAGTTTGGGGCAATGCCCATATCAGTATCAGTTTGGGGACAAGGCCCACATCAGTATCAGTTTGGGGCGAGGCCCATATAAGTATCAGTTTGGGGCGAGGCCTATATCAGTATCAGTTTGGGGCGAGGCCCATATCAGTATCAGTTTGGGGTGAGGCCCATATCAGTATCAGTCTGGGGCGAGGCCCATATCAGTATCAGTCTGGGGCGAGGCCCACGTCAGTATCAGTTTGGGGGTGAGGCCCACGTCAGTATCAGTTTGGGGCGAAGCCCATATCAGTATCAGTCTGGGGGCGAGGCCCATGTCAGTATCAGTTAGGGCCGAGACCCACATCAGCATCAATTTGGGGATGAGTCCCAAGGCCGAGGCCTACATCAGTATCAGTTTGGGGGTGAGAGTCCCAGGGCCGAGGCCCACTACAGTATCAGTTTGGGGGCGAGGCCCACATCAATTTCGGTTTAGGGGCGAGGCCCACGTCGGTATCGGTTTAGGGGCGAGGCCCACATCAGCATCATGCATCCATATATACATGCATACATATCACATACATACAATTTTTGTTTTGAATTTGCAGGATTGTAGCGGCAAAGACCACCTCATCAAGTAACGGTTCAAAAATGAGCCACATTCTCGGACAACACGGTTCAGAAATGGACCGCTACCACAACAGAGGCCGAAAATGGCGTTCCAAAATGGAGCACACTCAGCAAATGCCCAAAATGGCGTTCCAAAATGGAGCACACACAGCAAATGCCGAAAATGGTGTTCCAAAATGGAGCACACACAACAGATGCCGAAAATGGCGCTCCGAAATGGAGCACACACAACAGATGCCGAAAATGGCGTTCCAAAATGGAGCACATACAGCAAAGGCCGAAAATGGCGTTCCAAAATGGAGCACACTCAGCAAATGCCGAAAATGGCGTTCCACAATGGAGGACACACAGCAGATGCCGAAAATGGCACTCCAAAATGGAGCACACACAATAGATGCCGAAAATGGCTCTCCAAAAATGGAGCACGGCTCGGGAATGAACCAGGGGTCGCAGCACCTCACCACCAAATCAACTCCACTCAACACATGGCAAGTCAAGTGGCTGCTGGCGAGCGAGGTAAGTAAAAATTCAATGCATAACTTTGATAGGATTGTCACTATTACACATTACATAAGTCCCATCAAAGTGGGGGCGACTGTAGGCACTGCATTTTTGCATGTAAGTCCCTATGATGAGTCTCATTTAGAGGCACTACCTTTTATGTCACGGAAGTCGCAGGAAATGGACGTCGGAAAGGGAATTCAATCAGAATAAGTATGTTACCAGGTTCATTTCACAAGTTCACTGTTTTCATTCGTGCTGCGTTCGTGACCACGTTCGAACGTCAGACAGATTGTGGGCGTTCGTGTAGCGTTCGAATCGGCATTCGAACGATGTCGGTATTTCTGGTTTTGCTGCTAGCCTCACACCCAAGCCCAATTAGCCCATCTCACCCAAGCCCAATCCAAAAAATAATTAAAACATATCACAAATTTAATTAAAATCCAATTAAATTGAAATTAAATTAAATTAAAATCTAATTCCTAATTTAATAAATCTAAAAACCAAAATTAAATAAATCTTTTCCTAAATTAAATCCTAATCTAAATATATCCCTACCTAAATTAACTAAATCAAATCCAAATAAAATCAATTTTAACAAATCACTCACCAATTAAAGATATCACCCACCTAAATTATAAATATCATTTCCCTTTTTAAAATCAATTAATCACCTCCCTATTTTGCATGATTTGTTTCCTTTCAAAAACCATGCACAACCCTAACCCTAATGCATCTACTATAAAATATAACACAAACTTAACTCCTCACACCTCACGGCAGCTCACTCCTCTCACCATACATAAAATAATGAAACCCTAAACAAATGCATCTGTCTCCATAGCAGCCTTTGACTACCCAAAAACCCTTCAACCCTAATCCTGGAGACTCACGACACCAACACACAAAAATAAACCAAAGAAAGAAACCCTAAACTACTCACGTCCTTCCTTCTCTCTCACGGCCAATCAAAAAAAACAAAAAGAAAATAACCCCAAGCCTTCACGTAAGTCCACCTCTCCTCACATCTCCCTCCAGCGCTCAACCAGCCCTCACTCACGCACCCTTCAGCACAGCTCACGAAGCTCCACGCCACATGCCCCCTTCACGCCATTAAAAACCACTCACGCAAACGTCCAGCCCCACCACTTCAATTCACCATAAACCCTTCACGCTACTGCCCTTCAAGCTTCACGCACAACCTGACCATCAACAGCTCCTCCTTCACGCAAATAACCCATTCAACAGCCCCTCAACACACCCTAACTTCACGCATAACAACCATCAATCCAGCAGCTAAACTTTGCACACCAACTAACCTTCAACAACTTCCTCTTTCCACGCTAATAAACCCCCCACAAACTGCCTCCCTTCACCGCAAATTACCGACTGCCCAGCCCTCGTTGCACACCGAAAACACCTCCCAAACTACCTCACAAACAGCCGCATAACCTCCCTTAAATAAGCCTGAAACTGCCACAAATAAAACCCCCGAAACAGCCCCCTAAACTGTCTCCATAACAGCCCCAATACACAGCTAAAATAGTGGCATAATATAGCAAACACAGTGACCGAAAATCATCAGTAAAATAATAGTAAAACAGCAGCAAAACGGAAGGAAAACAGCGACTAAAACAGCAAAACAGCGAGCTAAGACATTAATCCAGTGAACCGGAAGAGTTGCGGAGTGATAACCCTTGAATGAATGAATGTGTCGCCTCTTGTGGTATATAGGATGGAAACCCGAACATAAATTTCATAGCCGATTCCGAATGGACGGTAGTATGATCTGTACTCGGGATACAACTCCACGTAAAACTTGAGTATACATCACATACTTTATTTCATGTTATCTTGATTTGTTTATTATCGTTATTTATTTTCTGCATGTTATTGGTGTAATGATGTGATCGAGCACATGAGCTTAGTAAGTTGGATTAAAGGTCCCCTATTTTTTTAGGGGTTAAAACCCTTTACCACGATGCTTTGCCGCGCCGGTTGATGTATATTCGGTTGAATGTAAGATGTGTTCAATCGGGTATACGAAGTCCAATATTGTTGTCTTTATTTTTTATATGCATGATGTGATCGAGCGCATAGGCTTAGTAAGATGGATTAAAGGTCCTCCATTTCGATGGGTTAAAACCCTTTACCACGATGCTTTGCCGCGTCGGTTGATGTATATTCGGTTGGATGTAAAATGTGTTCAATCGGGAATACGAAGTCCGATATTGTTGTCTTTATTTTTTATATGCATTATGATGTGATGCGCATGGGCTTAGTAAGTCGGATTAAAGGTTCTCAATTTCAAGGGGTTAAAAAACCTTTACCACGATACTTCACCGCGCCTTCTATTTCGTAATTCACTTTTCTTTGTATGTCATCTCCTTGTATAATCACGCATCATGTTGCATTGCGCATGGGCTTAGTAAGTCGGATTAAAGGTCCTCCGTTTCGAGGGGTTAAAATCCTTTACCACGATGCTTTACCGCGCCTTTTAGCCCGTTATTATTTATTAGGTGCCATCTATTCATCCGTTTATGTATGTGTCATGTTGTTTACTGCATTTTTGGGTCACTACTGTAACCCCGTTCGAACGTGTTTCAGAACGCCGCATGAATGTATGTTTTCTGTCTCAGTTCGTTCGAACGCGTTCACAAACGCAACTCGAACGCGCATGTATTTTGTCTTATCATGCATCAGGTCTCATTTCCGTTCGAACGTGTTTCCGAGCGCCATACGAACGTGAGCATTCTGTTTCATTTCCGTTCGAACGTGTTTACGAATGCTACTTGAACGCGAACCTTCTGTTTACCGTTCAAACGCATTTTCGAACGCTACATGAATGCGCGTACACTGAACTGAGTCCTCTTCATCATATTTTATGCATAATTGCCCCTATTGGTTATCCCTTTGTATTACGAACCTGATTGCTTCTCTTTAATATGCATGCTTGTATAATTATTGCATGTTTGCGCTTCCATGATTATCAATGCAATGTGTTTGTGAAATTATGCGTTTGCCATTATTCTGATACAATTTTATGCATGCTTGTAAGATCATTATTTACTTGCGTTTCCGTATCCATGAATATAATGTGCTTATGAATTTGCATGCTCGCTGTATTTCAATTTACTTTTATGCATGCAAATTGGGACATAGATTATATGCAAATAGGTTGTATGCAAATATGAAAATGTGTTACATGTGAACTTAGATGAACCTTCGATTTATGCATGCAAACTTGGAAATAAATTATCCTTGGAAATATGTTGCTTAGGCCTGGTTAGATTATTGCACAAATCATTTTATTACAAGTGGCATAAGTAAGGGACCATTCCGAACCCAACGGTTTGAGGTATTCCCTTGCGAGGGGTGAGTGCGGCCTTAAATCTCATTTTCCCGGTTCACACCGGGTGGCGACTCCATTATTCTCCGGTTTAGTCCCCCGCGGGCTACTCCGTACTCCCAACTAGGCCGCGAGCCTAGGACAGCATGCATCACCCAGTTTATGTGTCCCACAGTGACCCAAGTTGGCACGAGGGCAGTTTTCTGCAAAAATCCAAAGGAAAGCCACCTGACGGTCGATCAACACACTTCTGATTTTTATAGTTCCCGGCACCAACTCACATGCTTGTTGGAACCAAGAATTAGGGGATGGATGTTGATAGAGATTTCTGCGGCAAAGGTTTCTGAATAGTTCGGTAAGGGCAAATTAGGAAATTCTCCTCATCCAGAAGGACCAGGGGTCAGAAGGGTATATGTTGTTCTTCAACCCGGCTTAGAGCTCGGATATTTCAGGTCAGGACGGAAGTAGTTTGGGAAGCCAGACAGGTCACTTGGCCGACCTCTTGAGGACCAACGTATCAGAGTAGTTGGATTTTTCCCTCCAAAATAAGCTCTCACATTCGAAATTCGACAGGCTGTCATCATTAATGAAAATATTTGACATAGTACTTTTACGACATGATGTGACGGAATCAGAGGGTAGACTTTGCTTTCGGCGATGGCAGATTGGGGAAGAGAACCTGTCAAATCGCCGGAAATCTGCAGACCTGCAGGGCTGACGTCATAAAGAAATGGAAACAATGTTGAGAGTATTCATTAGTATATAAAGGAAGGTTAATCACATTTGTAAGGGTTACAAAATTTTTCCTTTTGAGAATCACTTGTAAAAAATATTGAAAGAGAACAAACTGCTCGGTTTCTTTAGACCTTCACTAAAATAAGTCGGCCGAGCTCGATTTGGTAATAAAAATGAACCCTCCACCCCACTTTATGCCCGTGGACATAGGCAGGATTTGCTCCGCCGAACCACGTTAAACACTCTATATTCGATTTCTCGTGTTTTTCTTGTTTTTCGCAAAATTTGCCTTTGGTCTCCCCATAACCAAACAAATTCAAGGTTGAATGAGGGTTGTCTCGGGAGGGTTATCTCGAAACTACCCTTGGGACAAAAATCATCCGTCAACATAACCTATTTATGTCGTTATTTGATATCGAGTAGTAAATATGTTTAAGTGAAATATGAATGAATTATTCATATTGGATATTGAATAATTTATTTGGTAATTTTAAAAGTTTTTAAAGTTACGATTTCGCCTGAACCGCGTGCTTCCGCTGCGCCCGTGCTAAAACCCCAACAGACATATCCATGATTCTTTACAACTGATGTGATCCACATTAGATGATCGGCTTTGGCCAAAGTCTTAAAAATCGTGACATACTCACATGAATACCTAAACCCCTTATGGTACACATACGGATCGACGAATCCTATCTTGATTCGTACTTGATTAACGAGTGTATCGGTCCATACCCAACGAACATCTAGAGGCCAGACCATGAGATGTTTCTAACATATATGACACCAAAGTGTGGAGTATCTCACACAAAATTAATATTATCTTATAGTCAAAGGATCACATATACTACTCGACTCGAGGAGATTCTTATTGATGATGGAGTGTACTTTCAACTATTAGAAATCTCCTGTAAGTCATTCAGTATTCGGTCCAACTAATATCCACACGTCTATATGAGCTTCCAAAGCTCAAGGTACATTGGGTTAAACCATTAGAACCCTAATTCCAATATATGACATGTGCTAGTCTTATAGGTTATAGGAATTCGACTCTATTCCAAAACCAATGACTATGAATATTTACTTTAAGAATAGTTTATAATAGTAATATTATCCCAATTTTGGACCACATACTATCTAGTATTACTACAAGACTATTCTAAGGTCGATGTCATTCTTAGCATATTTATACATCAATCTAATATGCATAATGACAATACCATTAATAATACATGAAATGAAAATGTAGTTATTTTATTAATAAATAATAAAATATATAATATATTATTTGGATTGGCGCTCCAAGCACAAACTCCAACAAACTCCCACTAGTTTAGTGTTAATCTGGATAGTACTGTTGTCTCATCTCATCCACATCTTTATCGAATAACTTAAAAGGTGAGGCCTTAGTAAGCGGGTCTGCTATGTTGTCTAATCCTTGAACCTTCAAGCCCACTATGTCTTTTCATTCATTAATTTCTCTAATTACGCGATATTTCATTTCCACGTGTTTAAACTTGGAGTGCGCCTTTGGCTCCTTAGCCTGCGCAATGGCTCCGGTATTATCACAGTACAATGGGATCGAATCCGTAATGCTAGGCACAATGTCAAGTTATGTGAGAAAATTTCTAATCCAAACAGCCTTTTTAGCAGCTTCTGAAGCCGCTATAAATTTTGCCTTAGTGGTGGAATCAGCTGTTGAGCCTTGCTTTGAACATCGCCAACAAATCGCAACCGTTAAGGGTAAATATATATCCAGATGTAGACTTTCTATCATCTAGATCTCCTTGGAAGTCGGAGTTTGTATAACCCTTAATTTATAACTCATCTTCTCCATATATCATAAACTTATCCCTAGTGCCCTTAAGATATTTTAAGATATGTTTCACTACTGTCCAATGATCATTACCTGGATCAGATTGATATCGGCTAGTCATACTGACGCTGAAACTGATGTCAGGTCTTGTATATAACATAGCATACATTATGCTTCCAATACAAGAAGCATATGACAAGTTAGACATCCTAACTCTCTCTTCCTCAGTCTGAAGTGCCATTTTCTTTGAAAATGTATGCCGTATCGGAAAGGTGCATTTGCTGCCTTGCAGTTGGTAAAATCATACCTTTCTAACATCTTATCTATGTATGTCGATTGCGACAACCATATAAGCTTCCTAACTCAAAACCGGTAGAGTTTTATACCTAGTATATTAGAAGCTTCACATATATTTTTCATGGAGAAGTACTTGCAAATGTAGGCTTTCACACTTTGTATCAATCCTATGTCATTTCCAATGATAAAAATGTCATCTACATACAAAATAAGGAAAACTATCATGCTTCCACTCACTTTCTTATAAACACACGGTTCTTCCTCGTTCTTGATGAGTCCATAAAATCCAATTATCTCATCAAAATGACGATTCCAACTTCGGGATGCTTGTTTAAGTCCATAAACTTTTGGAGTTTACAAACCTAGTTTGAAGTCTCACTGGATACAAAATCCTCTGTTGTTCCATATAGATATCCTCATAGAGGAATCTATTTAGGAAAGCGATTTTCACATCCATCTGACATATCTCACAGTTATGATATGCAGCAAAGGCTAAAAGAATCCTAATGGATTTTAGCATGGTACTGGTGAAAAAATTTCCTCATAGTCAATCCCAAAACGTTGAGTGTGTTGGAAAATTATGACACATAGCGTCACTATTTGTAAAAGGCATTATGGTTTTTGTACAAATTAACTATGTGACAATAGAAATTACATTTTATCATTTTGTAATTTGATTACTTAAATATATAAATGATAAAAGTCTTTATGATTAGTTCCGGATTATAAGATATGAGACAATATCAATCCATAAAGGTTTAATAATTAAATATCCCTAGTCATAGTATTATCGAGATTGGACATCGATAATGCGGAATAGACTAGTATTGCACTTGTGCGTGTTATGGAAGCGTAACAGCATAGTTCTCATATATTTAAGTATTGGATACTTATGCAAGTGTGATAGGAGGTTGTGTTACCAATGGTACGGAAACAGCTTCGTTCTGGATAGACCCATCGGAATCCCATTGGAGTATGACTATGTGTCTATGGGAATCCGCATCAGGGTAGGGTAGGTGTATTTGGTTTAAACCTGAGACTTGCATCGCTAGTACTTGCGACAATCAATACGCTTTGGTTTTGGTCATCCATGACTTTAACAGGTTCTGTGTACGCCTATTCTGTTATCCCTCGTTCATAGTGATGTAAGTGGGCCCATGTCTAGCTAGGCTAGAGGTAGATTTGAATACTTCGTAACCTTTACGGATGTGGCATCGCGTTATGGTTATGTGTATCTTATGAAACACAAGTCAGAAACTTTTGAGTAATTCAAAGAGTTTCGACACGAAGTATAGAAAAACAGACGGGTAAAAGTATTAAAAATCTTACGGTCGGACCATAGTGTAAAATACTTAAACATGTGAGTTTCAAGATTACTTGAAAGAGTATGGTATTCTTTGACAGTGGACTCCTCCCGGGACACCTCAATTTGACGGTGTGTCCGAACAGAAAAACAGAACTTTGTTGGACATGGTAAGGTTGATGGTTAGTCGCTCTGAGCTACCAATTTCCTTCACGGGATAAGCATTGAACAGTGCAATATTTATCTTGAATAATGTTCCATTAAAATCTGTTAGACTGACTTCATATTAGATATGAACAGGAAAGAAACCGATTTTCTCATTCCTGAAGATTTGGGAATGTTGGGCATATGTTTGGATGATACCAAACTAGAACCCAAATCGGATTAGTGCCTATTTGTAGATTGTCATAGGGAAACCAAGTATAGTACTTATACAACTCACAAGAGAACAATGTAATTGCTGCTCTCCATGCGGTTTCCTAAGAGGAATTCCTATATGCAGTGGTAAGTGGGAGGAAAGTAAAACTCGATGAAAATCGAGTAATACTGTTCCAGGCACCGAGTCCTCACGGAACACCAACAGTTTATCAGGGATGAAACTGTACCATAATCTTTGAATATACAAGAACCGCGTAGGTCGGAGAGAGTCAGAAAACAACCTGGGAGGTATGGATTTCTGATCTCACCTCATGTAGATATCAATCTTATTGAGGAAGATGAACCGGCTACGTATAAGGAAGTGATACAAGGTATCGACTCCTTTTATGGAAAATGGACATGAAGTCCGAAATGAATTCAATGTATACCAACCAAGTTTGGATACTGGTTGATGTACCGAAAGACATTGTGCCTATTGGTACTAAATATGTCTTCTAGGAAGACATACGTGGATGGCAACAAATAAATGTACACAGCTAGGCTTGTACATAAAGGTATCTTCAACGACATAGTGTCGACTACGATGAAACCTTTTCACTTGTTGCCATGATTTAATCCATTCGGATAATGCCTGCTATAACTGTATATTTTGTTTATGAAATATGACAGCTGGAAGTCAAAATCGCTTTCCTTAACGGAAACCTTTTGGAGGATGTTTACAACACCCTGACGATTTTGTCGTACCAAAACATGCAAACAAGGTTTACAAGTTAAATCGATCCATTTATGGATTGAAGCAAGCATTGCATTCTTGGAACCAACGTTTTGATGAGATCATAATGGTATATGTTTCATTCAAAATGAAGATGATTCTTGTGTATATAAGAAGGTTAGTGGGAGCACACTGACAATGAATGTCCTATAATATGATGATGTATTGCTTCTTAACAATAACATTCCCATGATAAAATCGGAGAAAACTTGGCTTTCATTAAAATTCTCCATGGAATACCTAGGAGAAACATGCTTTATTCTAGGAATAAAGATCTACTGGGATAGATCTAGAAAGCTGCTGACACTCTCTCAGTGTTCGTACGTTTTGATATGTACGTGACCTGATGTCTCATATGCTTTGAGCATATGTAGACGCAATCATGCCAATCCAGGTGATGGTCACTGGATTTAAGTAAAGAACATCATTGAGTATCTTGGATGAACCAATGATGCTTTATGAGAATATGGAGAAATGAGAACTTGAGGTGACTGGGTTCACCACTGTAAGTTTCCAAACCGATAAAAATGATTGTAAGTCGCAATAAGGGTGTGTATATAATTTGAATAACGGAACAGTGAGCTGAAATCTTCCAAGCAAGATACTATTGTCGAATAAACAACAAGAGCGGAACATTGCTGCAGCTGAGGCAGTGAAAGAAGCATTTTTGGATCTATAAAATTCATAATTGGATTAGGTGTAGTTCTGTTAGCAGCTGAGCTAGGCTACAGCACAGGCTAAGGAACCACGGTCTTATCAATGATCCAAATATGTAGTTCAACTATTTCATCTGATTCGTAAGATCATACATCGTGGCGATGTGATGATCGAATAAATTATATCAGATGATAACCTTGTAAATTCGCTAACGAAAGCTGTTTCTCAGCAGAAGTTTGAGCGACCCGTACATGGTTCAGGTGTTAGACACTTTAGTAATTGGCTATAGGCCAAGTGGGAAATTGTTGGATAATTATGACCCATAGCATCACTATTTGTACAGAACATGGTGTTGTTGTACAAATTAACTATGTGACAAAGGAAATTACTCTTTAATCATTTGTAATTGGATTACTCGGATATATAAATGATAAAAGTCCTTATGATTAGTTCCGAATTATAAGATATGAGATAATATTAATCCACAAAGGTTTAATCATTAAATATCCATAGTCGTAGTATTATCAAGATTGGACATCGATAATGCGGAATAGGCTAGTATTACACTTGTGCATGTTATGGAAGCGTAACGACATAGTTCACATATATTTGGGTATTGGATACTCATGCAAGTATAATAGGAGGTTCTGTTTACCGATGGTACGGAATAGCTTCGCTCTGGATAGACCCCTCAGAATCCTATTGGTAGTATGACTATGTGTCTATGGGAGTCTGAATCAGGGTAGGTGTATTTGGTCTTAACCTGAGACTTGCATCGCTAATACTTGCGACAATCAATATACTTTGGTTTTGGTCATCCGGGGCTTTAACAGGTTCTGTGTACGCCTCTTCTGGGTATACTGAGAATCGTAGTGTATTGGGTGTGATGTCAAGATGGAAGTATCGCTTCAGTCATATGGAGATTATGATCACGCAGGGATACATAACTGGTACTCTAAGTGCTATAGCCATCGGGGAAGTATGACTAGGTCATGACTTTCCGATCATAAAGAGACTAGTTGCTAGTGATCCGATATATGCTTCGTACGGGGCAGACACAACTCCAGCCCCAGGCCTAGCATGTGACATCTGATACTGGATCGTAATGTGCAATACTACGTATACAACACCTTACAAAGATCATGTATTCTGTAGAAGAATATTTCTGGAGAATTGGGTAGGCACGGTGCTTTGCTAGAAGCCAACCATGTCTTGTAAATATGTAGAAACATGGTACCGGGTACGCACGTATTCGGATAGTCCGATAACCGTATTTACTGCCAACAAATCCAGGGATCTCTTGGGTCGCATCCCAAAGATTCACCGATGATATTTGACTCAAACAGAATTAATCTGGGATTAATTATGAGAGAGAAAATTAATCTGAGATTAATTTTCTCGATTAATTATCAAGAGAGAAAATTAATCTGGGATTAATTACGGCAAGAATTAATCTGGGATTAATTATCAGAGAAATAATTAATCTGGGATTAATTGCGTCGAGAATTATCTGGGATTAAATTCGTCGAGAGGAGAGAACGCGATTAATTTGGAATTAATCGGTAAAATAAAAATTTAATAGTTAAATTAGATTTTACTATTCAATTTATTTAATTGGGCTAAAATAATATATTAGATATATTAATTGAAATTAGATTTCAATGCGGAATTAAAATTGTATTTTAATTCGTGCGAACGAATTAATTTAGAATTAATTCGTAAGCGACTTTAATAATAATTTTACGAGGCATAATTATTTAATAAATTTGATTTAATTACGTGCGACAGAAAATTCGTTTGTTCGGAATAAACGAACCCGAGCCCAAAGTGTGTAGTCTCACCCAACTTGAATTTTTAATTTAAGCGTGAGACCCACCAACTTACATCACTAGTCAATCTAGTTGATGGAAGTGGTTGTGGGTATTAAAGGAAACTTATACAACACACTTTAAATGATTTTTTTGGAATTTCATTTTTGTCTCTCTCTACCTTTGGCTGAGAGGCCATTAGCTTTATATTCTTTCTTTGGCCGAGAAGGCCATTAGCCTCTGGTTTTAAAAAAAAAAACAAAGGTCAAAATAAGCCAATTGGCTTCTCTGAAAGAAAGACAGCAAATGGCCGAATGGCCTTTACTCTCAATGGTCGAATGGCCTAATTCTCTACAGAAGCAAAATGGCTGTGTGGCCATTAAAAATTCTAGAAAAAATTGGCCTCTGTTTCTTTTAGAAAGAAAGCAAATGCCCTTGGTTAAACATAGCCGATTGATTCCCTCTCTCTCTTGGGTACAAAATTTGTTCCATTTGTTCTTGCTAGCACATAATGGGAGTTAAATGAAGGTGATAGGGATACTCACCCATGAGCTTGGAAGCTTCAACATCCATGAAAAGTTTTGAACTCAACCGATCAATGTAAGTCCTCCGCAACTTATTTTTGATTTTTATTCACACACGAATCACGCTTAGAGATCCCGTGGCATGTCTAGGACACTAACATATCTGAGGGTCCTGCTTTTACTTTCAGCCTTGGATAGTCTTTTTTTCCAATGTCCAGACTTCTTGCAATGTAGACATTGATCACGAGCTACTTGTGGTTTTGCACCATTGCGCTTCTTGGAACTTTTCTTTGAAATCTTATTCTTTCCCATTTTGATTTTCTTTGACTTCCCAGAAGTCTTTGAAGAGCTAACTCCATCATGGAGGTACAAAGTGTGGTTGCCTTTCTTCAAATCATGCTCTGCTATGCGTAATATGTTATGAAGTTCTTCATAGTTGGCTTGCATCGAATGCATGTGGAAGTTTAACATAAAGCCAACATAAGTTCCAGGTAAAGAAGACAAAATCAAATTACGGCCTAGCCGTTCATCAATTACAATACCTTGTCATTCTAAATATCGAATCTGGTCGATCATGTTCAAAACATGAATGATGACCGTTCCTTCATCCTTAAGCGTAGCATGGAAAAATTCCTTAGACCTCCGATATATCTCGATATCTTGATTTTCCTCGAACAACTCCTTGAGTGTGATAATGCTCCAAGCATCTGGTACCTCTATATATAGTTTCAGAAAATCTGGAACCATCGATCTTAAAATATAGGATTTCACCCTGAGGTTTTCATCATTCCATTTTTCAAAACTTTCCCGCTCTTCGGGAGTGGAGTCATGATCGAATTCAACAGGCAATGGATTGATAGTTACATAGCTTAACTTTTCAAACTCCAAGACAAGACGAATGTTCATTTCCTACTCTAAGTAGTTCTCAGCTCCTTTTAGTTTATTAGAATCCAAAATTCGCATCAATGGATTTACGAAAGCCATCTATAAGACAATATTTTAAACAATAGCAGAATATTTTTCATTTCAATATAATAACACTAATTGATTATGGAATTTTAAATCTATTAGTTCCCTTCCAATACTTTACGTAATTCTGTAATCTCCCTTAACGGAAAAATAGAAATTTGACTATCAAAATTTCATAGCGAGAAGTGGATCCTATGACATTTACTCCAGCCTCACACTAATGACGATCTTGGCCTTTATAAACTCATTAGGTAGACCTCCAAGGTCAATCACATTCATGTGACTCATAGTTTGGTCATGAACTGTTTCTTATCCTCACATTAATGACAATCTTGGATTAAGATGTGTTCTAGGTGTATACTTGTTAATGTGCACTAATGAGCTTCGTATGTACACCCTCACACTAATGACCATCTTGGACATAAGTAGTAAGAACTCATTCATCTCCGTATTGACAAGAAGAACCTTCCAATAATGCTCAATATCAATAATACTATTACTTAAATCAAAGTAATCACCTAATCATGAGAGATTTATGACAATCAATTCATTGACATAATTAGGTCAAAATTTTAATTTAAAACATGCAATGCATATCCAATATGGCTTATGCATAATTAAATTAAAATACAGAGGCATAGATTCAAATGCATGTCAAACATGCAACAAGTGTTGTATGGTTAAGCCTTGCATTTGATACCATTATGTTGAGGCATATGTGGAACCCCTATGATCGAATAGGTGCCCCGCACAGCGGAAGTGAGTATAACCCATAGATATATAACATGAGTGTATTTTAAAATATTTTATGTAAAACTACATTCTGTTTCGAGTCCGTGGGATAAAATGGGGACCAAAACGGAGTCCATAAACTCCAGAACGGAGAAAATGAAGTTTCAATATTTATCAGCTTTGCGCGTCGTGATGCAGAAGCTTGCGCATCGAGACGCTCCAAAGTGTGAGAGAAACTGTGAGAACTGAACGTCTCAGCATCGCGATGCGGAAGAGTGTGCGTCTCGACACTCCTAGGTCTAATTCTTGGTGTCACGATGCTACTATAGGCATTGAGCATTTGTTTACTTAAAACTAATACTAAACACTTCTAATTTTCTCCTAATACTTCAAATACACCTAAAATCCAATTTTAGCGTCATAACCACCATCAACACATGTTATACAACTAGCATACATGTATTCTAAATACTTATATGTATTTATTTGAATCAAAACACAAATCAATTTAGAATCCCACTATGAAATATCTCATGAACAATTCTAATTCATCCAAAGGTGGTCAAGTGATTCTAGAATGGTAGCCATAGCTCTAAGGTTTAATCTAGAGTTCCAAACTATTATTTAGAGCCCAATCAATTCAAAATTATTTTTTATGATGTATGCATGTTTAATTTGAAATGTTTGAATAACATGTCATATAGCTTAGGGTGCCTACTCTTGGGCGAGGCCCGTATCAGTATCAGTCTAAGGGGGAGGCCCATATCAGTATCAGCTGGGGGCGAGGCCCATATCAGTATCAGCCTAGGGCCGAGGCCCACATCAGTATAAGTCTGGGGCTGAGGCCCATATCAGTATCAGTCAAGGCCGAGGCCCACATCAGTATCAGCTTGGGGCGAGGCCCACATCAGCATCAATATCAGTTTAGCTGAGAATGTCACTCCAAGAATGGAAACACAGTTCGAGAATGAACAAGCCGGGAATGGCACTCCAAGAATGGAGCAAGGTTCGGGAATAGACCGCATCACAATAACGGTTCGAGAATGGACCACCTCTCATCGAAACGGTCCGAGAATGGACCACCTCTCCTCAACTTGGTTCGAGAATGGACCACCACATCAGTATCAGTTTGGGGCGAGGCCCACATCAGTACCATTTTAGGGTCGAGGACCCACTACATCATCAGTTCGAGGGCGAGGTCCCTATTGTCAGCGGTGTTGGGTCGAGTTGCCCAGGGTCGAGGTGCCCCCGTTGTCGGTTGTAGTTGTAGTTCCGGGTCGAGGTGCCTAGGGTCGAGGTGTCCACTACATCATCAGTTGAGGGTGAGGTCCCTATTGTCAGCGATGTTGGGTCGAGGTGCCCCCGTTGTCGGTTGTTGTAGTTCCGGGTCGAGGTGCCTAGGGTCGATGTGCCCACTACATCATCAGTTCGAGGGTGAGGTCCCTATTGTCAGCGATGTTGGGTCGAGGTGCCCAGGGTCGAGGTGCCCCCGTTGTCGGTTGTAGTTACGGGTCGAGGTGCCCAGGGTCGAGGTGCCCACTACATCATCAGTTTGGGATGCGTCCCAGGGTCGAGGCCCATATTTTGTCAGCGGTATTGGGATGCGTCCCAGTGTCGAGGCCCCCGTTGTCGGTTGCAGTTATTGGGATGCGTCCCAGGATCGAGCTCCACTGCATCATCAGTTTGGGATGCGTCCCAGGGTCGAGGCCCACATTTTGTCAACGGTATTGGGAAGTGTCCCAAGGTCGAGGACCCCGTTGTCGGTTGCAGTTATCGGGATGAGTCCCAGGATCGAGGTCCACTGCATCATCAACTCAGCAAAAGCGACAGGCAAGTCAGGTGGAAGTTGGTGAGCCAGGTAAGTAAAAATGCATTGCATAACTTTGATAGGATTGTCATTGTCACACACTGCACAAGTCCCATCAAAGTGGGGGCGACTGTAGGCATTGCATTTTTGCATGTGAAACCCGATGATGAGTCTCAGTTGGAGGTACTACCTTTTTAGTTAAGGATATTGCGGGAAACGGTCGTCGGAAGGGAATCGGTATTTCGTTAGATCCTTGTTCACTTATTTAGCGTCAAGCTTACTTGTTGGACCTCCGTTTAGATCACCTTTAGCCTAAAAAAACCCGCAAACCTTTTAACCTTGAACCCAAACCCCTTTAAACCAAGCCCATACACGCCTAACCCACTCACCAAGCCCACACCACATCTAGCCCACACGCCCACCACATCTAGGCCCACACACCCATCACTCTAATTACACCCAAATTAAATAAAATATTAAATAAAATATTAATTAGATAATGTATTTGAATTAAATAAATCATTTACCAATTAAATAAAACATAATATATAATCATGCCTAATTTAGATAAATCAAATATATTAACTTCCTAACTAAACAAAATCATATACTAAATTAAAAAGATGTCATGCCTAATTAAATCACTCATAACCAATTTAAAGATATTGACTTCCTAATCTAAACCAATCTTGTCTCCATCAAATCCAATCATTTCCTTGTTTGACACCAAATCCATGCAAACCCTACACTCTCACTATAAAGTAACACAAAACCAACCCTAAGGCTCTCTCACTCTCTCACGACAGAAGAAAAATCAACACCATAAAAAACCATACACACAGCAGCCTTCCATTACCGTGACATAGCCCTCACGCAAAGCCATTGCCAATAGCCTTCATCCTTCACGCAGAATCCCACACGTCCCTCACTCAACTAGCCATCTGTCCACGCATCAAGAACCTACTCAGCCATCCATTACAAACACACATCCAGCCGACCAATAACCAACAAAAGCAACGTCAAAGCCATAGACTTCACAGCCCTCACGCTCACGTAACCCTCGGCCAAACAGTAAACCAGATCAAGTCACCGGCCAAGACCCCACCTTCATAAACAGAACCACGCCGAGAACCCTAAGTACCATTCACGACCACTATAACCCACTGACCTTCTACATGCATACGTAGCAGCCACAAACTAGCCTTGCCTCACACCATGATAACACCCTAAAGCACTCAACACCTTGCACGTAACACACTGCCACCCAAATAAACCTGAAACTGTCTCCAAACTACCTCACAAACCGGTCACAAAATACCCTTGCTGACCAGCCCAAAACTGCACGCATAAGCCCCAACATACTGCCCAAAAAATGCCCCACTGCACACACAAAAACTGCCACAAAAAAGCCCCACTGTACTAACCAGTTTTGATGCATAAATACCCCCGAAAGCAGTCCACAAAATGCTCAAAACAGTCCCCATAACCTCACATAAAAAACTACCCAAAAAAGTCCAGAACATACCCCTGAAACAGCAGCCCCAGACCTTTTAGAAACCGCCAAAACAGTAGCCTTAACACACCTGAATTCATGACCAGAAAAATACAAAGAAATAGCAGCAAAACAGAGGTAAAACAGCAAGCAAAACAGTGAGCTAAGACGCTAAACCAGTGAACCGGAAGACTTGCGGAGTGATAGCCCTTCCGACGGCAGTGAAACGCGAGTCCGAAAGTCGACATAAAAGGTTAGACCTGAGGGTATTTTTCACATCCGTTTTCTGTTTTATTTTTATTATTTATTGAGTATTGTTCGCATGATTATTATGTTAAAATGCATGTTGTGGCCCTTGAGTAGATAAATATGCATGTATTACGAAATATTATATGTTGTGGCCTTGGAATAAAATGAAAGATGAGTCAACTCTCGCGGTATATCGGATGGAAACCCGGACATAAATTTCATAGCCGATTCCGAATGGACGGTAGTATGATCTGTACTCGGGATACAACTCCACGTACCGCTTGAGTAAACGATACATTCTTTTGTTTTATGTTGCTTTGATTTACTTGTTATTTGTCATTTAAATTCCGCACGTTATTTGTTTATGCATGATGTGATCAAGCGCATGGGCTTAGTAAGTTGAATTAAAGATCCCCTATTTTGAGGGGTTAAAATCCTTATCACGATGATTTGCCGCGCCGATTGATGTATATTCGGTTGAATGTAAGATGTGTTCAGTCGGGTATACGAAGCTGATATTATGTTCTTTTTTTATATGCATTGTGTTAATTAAGTATGGGCTTAATAAGTACGATGAAAGGTCCTCTAATTGAAGAGGTTAAAATCCTTTACCATGATGCTTCACCGCGCCGGATATCTTTGTGTTCACTTTTGTTTTATATATATGCGTTGTGTTAATTGCGCATGGGCTTAGTAAGTGCGATGAAAGGTCCTCTAATTGAAGAGGTTAAAATCCTTTAACACGATGCTTCGCCGCGCCGGATATCTTTGTATTTACTTTCGTTTCATATATATGCATTGCATTAATTGCGCATGGGCTTAGTAAGTGCGATGAAAGGTCCTCTAATTGAAGAGGTTAAAATCCATTACCATGATACTTTGCCGCGCCGAATAAGGTGTATTCGATTGAGTGTGAGATGTGTTCAATCGGATACGCGAAGCCCGATATCATTTTCTTTACTTTATATATGCATTGTATTATGTGCGCATGGGCTTAATAAGTGGGATTAAAGGTCCTCTATATCGAGGGGTTAAAAGCCTTTACCACGATGTTTTGCCGCGCTTCTTGCCATGGCATTTATCTTTTAGCACATCATTGCTCTATTCACTCATGTATTATGAAATCCCATATAGTCATCCTTATCTTTGTACGCATCATAATGAAAAGCACATTTATTCCATTGGTTGCATCATTTACCTTAGTCTTGGCTTAACATATTACAATCCATATATCCATGTTATGATAGCATTTGAGTATTATTTCTTGTGGTATATCAGATGGAAACCCATACATAAATTTTGTAGCCGATTCTGAATGGACGGTAGTGTGGTCTGTACTTGGGATACAATTCCACGTACCACTTGGAAAAGTGCTCACATGTGTGTTTGTGTCCATATTAGTTATCTTCTTTTGCACCACGTCATAGCATGCTTACTTTAATGCCTAATTGCATCCTTAATTGTCTTTTTGCATTATGTACTTAGTTGACTCTTTTATTTACGCATGGACATGTAATGGCTATTTGTTTATGCTTCCGCACGTATAAGTATGATATGTCTATGAAATCACATGTTCGCCATTATTTGATTCGCTTTTATGTGTGATTGCTTGGTTAGTGTGTGCTTGTGTTTCCATGAATACAATATGCCAATGAAGTTGTATGTTCGTTGCTACTTTGACGTAATTTAAAGCATGCAATCTTAGATGTAAGATATATGCAAATTTAGGTGTAAGTTTTATTTTTGCGCATATGAACTTAGAAGCATGATACTCTTGGAAATAAGTGTTACTTAAGCTTGATTAAATTATTACACAAATCCTTTCATTACAAGTGACATAAGTAAGGGATCATTCTGAACCCAATGGTTTGAGGTCTTCCCTTGCGAGGGGTGAGTGCGGCCTTAAATCTCATTTTCCCGGTTCACACCGGGTGGCGACTCCATTATTCTCTGGTTTAGTCTCCCGTGGCTACTCTGTACTCCTAACCGGGCCGCGAGCCTAGAACAGCATGCGTCGCCCAGTTCCTGTGTCCCACAGTCTGGCGACTCCACTGGGGATAGAGAATCGGCCCTGAAATATTGTCTTGTAATGTTTGGATTTATGTTCTAATTGACCGTGTCTATAGTGGATAAAATGGGGGTTTAATCAAAGGCATTTTGAGGCTAGGTAATGGTTTGGTGTCTTCCTTCATTCACTACCTTTCTAGAAGGAAAAGCTGTGAAGGCACATATATATCCATTTACCCGTAGCCTATTGTGATGGACTAATTTAGAGGACTCGTTGTTTATTCCTGTCACCAAGCGATAAGAGCCTAAGAGGCTAGGGTACTTAAGAAAGCCTCGCTCCACCCTCCCTCTGGGGAATCTACAACGGAAAATCCATTTGACAGTCAGTCACACACCATAGCTCATTGGCACGTACCTTAGTGTATAAAAAAGGGTGCGCTCACTTGGTCGCTCGAACCCTGATTGGGGAGACCTAGTTGTGGGCCATCCTTCGCCGGTGAGAGCCTTGTCTACACCCTTGCGAACCCACCCATAGACTGGGGTTGTATGGTTAAAGTAACAATTTTTCCTTGAGTATGTGCTTGTGGACCATCCTTATTTGGATGCAGTTGGACTTCTTGTCAGAAATGCGAACCTGTTGGGCCATTTAAACTGGGACGAGTTCGTCCCTATGACAATTGGGCCAAAATCTTCTGAAATGTTGATGGGCCATTCTATAGAAATTATATTTTATGTTTGCATTACCTTTCTTTTATGCTTGTGTTTGGGAACATCGTCGTTTGGATCCATTTGGACCATTGTCATGGGATGTGAGATTGTTGGGCCATTTAAACTGGGACAAGAACGTATCCTATGACGATTGGGCCAAAGGCTTCTAAATATGGATGGGCCATGTTGTGCTTGTGTTCGAAATATTACCATTTGGATTTAGTTGGACTCCTTGCCATGAGATGTGAACTCGTTGGGCCATTTAAACTGGGACGCGTTCACTCCTATGACAGTTAGCCCAAAAGCTTCTAAAATGATGATGGGCCGATTTGTGTGAAAATTTTAAAGAGTTGATATATTTCTTGTATCGCATGCATCTCATGTATAACATGCACCTCATGCATACATGCACCATGTTAACCCCATTTTGTCTTGAAAGCCATCATAGATACATGTTGGTTAGGGAAGAGGCATACTTGTCAAAAGACCGAGCAGCCACCAAGAGTACCGGCAAAAGACCTAACCCAACGAGATAGGAAACTCAATCATGCATGCATGCATACACGTAACATATTGCATCCTTTTTGTGTTTTTTCTGTTTTGTAATAACAGGTTTCAAATGAGAAAAAAAGAAAGCGTCGAATGCAAGCCAACCAGAAGCAGTAACAGTACAATGTCAGCAGTCTTCAGGAATGAATCACATGGGCGAGGCCCATATCAGCAGTATCAATCTGGGGGCGAGGCCCATATCAGTATCAGTTGGGGGTGAGACCCACATCAGTATCATCTGGGGGCGAGGCCCGTATCAGTATCAGTCTAAGGGCAAGGCCCATATCAGTATCAGCTGTGGGCGAGGCCCATATCAGTATCAGCCCAGGGCCGAGGCCCATATCAGTATCAGTCAGGGCCGAGGCCCACATCAGAATCAGCTTGGGGCGAGGCCCACATCAGCATCAGTATCAGTTAGCTGAGAATGTCACTCCAAGAATAGAAACACAGTTCGAGAATGAACAAGCCGGGAATGGCACTCCAAGAATGGAAACACAGTTCGAGAATGAACAAGCCGGGAATGGCACTTCAAGAATGGAAAAACACGTTCGAGAATGAACAAGCCGGGAATGGCACTCCAAGAATGGAAACACAGTTCGAGAATGAACAAGCCGGGAATGGCACTCCAAGAATGGAAACACAGTTCGAGAATGAACAAGCCGGGAATTGCACTCCAAGAATGGAATACTGTTCAAGGCACGAAGTCCTTAATGGAACACAGATAGTTCATCAAGGATGAAACTATACCATTAATCTTCGAATACACAAGAACCGCTTAGATCGGAGAGAATCAGAAAACAACCTGAGGTATGGGTTTCTGATCTCACCTCATAAAGATGTCAATCTTATTAAGGTAGACCAACCGACTACATTTGAGGAAGTGATACAAGGTATCGACTCCCTATTATGGCAAAGTGCCATGAGTCCAAAATGGATTCCATGTATACCAACTATGTTTGGACACTAGTTGAGTACCACAAGGCATTATGCCTAATGGTACAGTATAAGTCTTCAAGGAAGACATACATGGATGGCAACATACCAACGTACAAAGCTAGGCTTTTAGCGAAAAGGTATCGTTATCAACATTTGTTGATTACGGTCAACCTTTACATGTTGCCACGGTAAATCCATTTGGATGATGCTTGCTGATACTGCATATTTC
>SKCR01040188.1:0-67099 GCA_019454045.1 Zanthoxylum bungeanum
CGGTCAATTTGTACTTTGAGTACTTATTCGAAAACGAGTTGACTCGCACAAAATCAAATCATTGTTTGAACATTTGATTGGTCATTAATTATCAGATTAATTAATTTGTTTAGATTGATTGATAACATGCTTGTGTGAATACATGGTTGCGATGCATGAATAATATATATCAGATGGATATTAGTGGGTGGGGCAATTTTAGAAATTGTTGTAATAAATTGGAATTTATTAATTGGACCTGCGTCCACCTTATTACCTCCTTACTCTTTGTATTCTCTTCTCACCTATTCCCCTCAATGTAAATGAGGTTTCTTTAGAAGTGTAGTGTAACGGGTAGAAGCCATACATGTGCTTGCGGAGAGAGGAAAGAGAGAGATTTGATCTAGGATCATGTGTAAGTATCCATCCGCATATCATTATTATTTTATTATACGCGCTTTATTATGTATTTAGAATGCATGTTTAAGGGTGTATGATGATGAAACCTTAACAAAGATGATAAATTGGTTGCCAATTTGCACTCGAAAAACCTCACAAAATATTAAGCGTTTTTTCATTCCATTGAGTGATTCTTACTCAAGATCTAAGACTGGCATGGTTTGTTGGCCAAGTCAAGACCTTTGTCCGTCGAGGATGTGTTTGAATCACGAGAGCTTTGTTCCATATCGGTGTCTTGTCCAAGTTGTGGTTTGTTGGCCAAAGTCAAGACCACTTCTTGTCCATCGACATTGATTACGAAGCTTTCCATGGTCAATGGGTCACGCTTGACTGGGATCACTAAGTTTGTTGTGCCAAAGCCAAGGCTTAGTTGATTCAGAGGAAAAATGTTAGCTAATATATTGGATATATTGGCATATATAAGATATATGTTTCGGACTTGGATGTCCCCTACTGGATCTAGGAATTGGATTGGATCCAATTGATCTTAGAGATCTACCTAGTTAATTATCATACAATTTGTTGGCCAAAGTCAAGATTGTGTGATATTTAACGGGATCCTAGCCCACTAGGAAACAACGTTTTCCCGAGTACTCAACAGAGGGTTAGAGGCTCGCCGAAAAATAATGGGAGGCAAGAATTGAATTTGCAATATTCGTTTAATTACTTGTCATACGCGCTCAATCAAATATCATTCGTCAAATAAATTAAATGTTAGTTGGACTAATATTTAAATCGTTGTTTTAATAAACAGTTGGACTGTATTCAAACAATTAATTATAGTTGATTAAAATAGTTGGACTATAATAATCATTATATTTAAAAGTACCAAAATCGTTGATTAAATAGTTGGACTAGTAGAATCAAGATATAATTGAAAGATTGGCATTTAAAACATAATCCTAGGGAAAATGTAATTAAATGGTTTAATTTTCAAATTGGGAATATAATTTCAGGATAGTCCTGAAATATAATAAGTTACTTTTATTTGATAAAATAACATATTAGGCCTAAGCCAGAAGTTAAGCAAATAGTAGAGCATAATCTTTGGAAGATTTATGTGATGATAGCTTTAGTGCTTAATCCACTAAGCTTGTCGCAGTAGACTCCTAATTTATAAATCAGAACTAAGGATTAGATCATTAAAGTATGATAAAGAAATTGAAGGATCTTCATAAATCTATACTTAGATTTTAGAAGTACTGAAATTGCAATTGATAACTCTTGGAGAGTTAATGACTATTCTCAAGGAAACAAAGTCAAAGTTTGCAATAAGGCAAGTAGCGCAAGGCGCACCTTACTTCCATATTCTAGAAACCCAAGGCTTGGCCGAAGGCTTCTGGAGTGTGGAAAAGGGCAAAGGAAAAATTATTATAATCTTCTTGGAAGATAAATGACATATCCCAAAATGTCTGCTGTAGGCATTGCATTTTCGCATGTGAAACCCGATGATGAGTCTCAGTTGGAGGCACTACCTTTTTAGCTAAGGATATTGCGGGAAACGGAGGTCGGAAGGGGAAATTCAGAATAAGTACGTCATCAAGTTCATTTCACAAGTTCACTGTCTTCGTTAGTGCTGCGTTCGTTACTTCGTTCGAACGTCAGGCAGATTACGGACGTTCGTGTAGCATTCGAATGGGCATTCGAACGGAGTCGATATTTCTGGTTTTGCTGCTAGCCTCGCACCCCAGCCCAATTAGCCCCCCAAAGCCCATAAAACACATCCCAATTAATAAAACACATTTAAAACACATGGGAAAATTAAATTAAATATTAAATAAAATAATTAAACCATTTACCAATTAAATAAAACACAAAATATAATCATACCTAATAAAGATAAATCAAATATATTAACTTCATAACCAAACAAATCACATACTAAATTAAAAGGATGTCATGCCTAATTAAAATCAATCATAACAAATTAAATATTTTGTATTCCTAATCTAGCCAAGATTTGTCCCCCCTCAATCTTTGACTTTCCTTGCTCAAACACCAAATAATATCTCTCTTTAATGCCAAAATCCCTTCCTTGTGAGACAAGGTGAAGCCCTAGCCCTTCTCTATATAAACAACCCCAAACCAAGGCATTCATCCCTCCTAGCACACGCCAATCACAAGGATAAGTAACAAAAAAAATATTCTTTTCATCTCCTCCACTCCATAGCCGAACACATCACCCTCCTTAACCCATCCATAACCGAAAATAACAAGCCTTTATATCTTCCTAAAGCCACCGAAATCAGCCCTATACAGCAGCCCTCCATCACCGAAAAATTACAACCAAAAACCGAACTTCAGTGAACACAAAAACTGCACTGTTTTACACGCCCAAACAGCAGTAATTAACCCCTAAAACAGCAGCAAAATACACTTAAAACATTCCCTAAAACCCTTAAAGTAGTAACATAAAAAAACTACACTCCTATTAGCCCTCAAACAGCCCTTAAAATCCTCAAAACAGTAACATAAAAACTGCATTCATAATCCTTAAAATAATCACACAAGACTGCACTAAAAACCCACACAAAAACTCGGAACAGTCCGTTGAAACGTCAAAACAGGTGACCTGAACAGTGAGCAGCAAAACAGAGGCCGAACAGTAGTAGAACGGAGTTCGAACAGTAAGCAAAACAGCAAAGCAGTGAGCTAGGACGCTAAACCAGTGAACCGGAGAAGTTGAGGAGCTGTACCCTTCCGACGTCCGTGAAACGCAAGCCTGAAAGTTGGCAAAAAGGTTAGACCTGAGGGTATCTTTCACACTCATTTTTTTTTACTTGTATTATTTACTGAGTATTGCTTGCATGATTGTCATGTTGAAATGCATGTTGTGGCCCTTGAGTAGATAAATGCTTGAATTATGAGATGTTGTATGTTGTGGCTGTGGAATAAAATGAGAGATGTGTCAACTCTCGCGGTATATCGGATGGAAACCCGGACATAATTTCATAGCCGATTCTGAATGGACGGTAGTATGATCTGTACTCGGGATACAACTCCACGTACCGCTTGAGTAAACGGCACCTTTTTTTGTTTTGTGTTGCTTTGGTTTATTTATTTTTCGTCACTTGAATTCTAAATGTTGCTTATTTATGCATGATTCAATCGATCGCATGGGCTTAGTAAGTGGAATGAAAGATCCCCTATGGGGATGGGTTAAAGCCCTTTACCACGATGCTTTGCCGCGCCGGTTGATGTGTGTTCGGTTGAATGCAAGATACGTTCAATCGGGCATACTAAGTTTGATATTATTGCTTTTAATTCTTTGTATACATGATTCAATCGAGTGCATGGGCTTAGTAGTGGAATGAAAGATCCCCTATGGGGAGGGGTTAAAGCCCTTTACCACGATGCTTTGCCGCGCCGGTTGATGTGTGTTCGGTTGAATGCAAGATACGTTCAATCGGGCATACCAAGTTCAAGTATGGCAGACCATCATCGGTCGACGCGACGACATAGGGAGGTACGCTTTTGACCGGCGTAATCACATATGTATAATGCAAGCACATGTATCGTTCAAGTAGTATAAATGTATCGATCCCACGAGGACTTAATACATAAGCTATTAATTTATGAAGCCAAATTTTTACAAGTATCTAATACATTTGTTGTTGATTGGATGGTGACTTTAAACTAAAGACGAATAAATAAAACTGTGCGAAAGTAAATTAAGGGAAAATTCAATATTAAGAAACTATCTAGGGTTGTGAATCCTTCCAATATCTTTTTAAAGATGAAGTGGTTACCTCATGTTTGTGTAATATATTGGTTTACTAACCTGGAACACGAAATTATGCAAAAGCCTATGTCGTTGGTCAGCTATAAATACCCAGTGTAACCCAATTAATCATATGTATATGTCAACCAAGTTACCTGAATTCATTAAGATTAAGTTCCAATTGTGGCTACCCCCGCCAGTCAAGTATATGTCTATCATGTAAGGAAATCTATTAAAGGGTTATCTATCCTCAAGGAAGATCATGGGCTATTAGTTCTAAGGCTGAAACCTAAAATTCATTTGTCAAGTTTATTTTAAGTTTAGCACATCAATCTTATTAATGGCCAGTTAACAAGAATCATTAAACTTAAGACTTAATAAATAAACCTTTATATTAACCAAACTATAAAATAATCCCTTTATAAACTGGTGATATTGGAATTCATCACAACCCCAGATAACGGGTTTAGTTACGACACATATCTAAGGTTAGTAAAAGCTTAAATAAAGTAAATGACATAAAGCAAATTCTGAAAATTAAAAAGGTAAAAATACAATAAAAGAAAATGTTGGGGTTAAATGATCCACTTTTATTACTTCTATTTTAGATATCTCCCTTATTATAATATATTAACTTTGTGTGATATTACCAACCGACCATATAGGCGGTATCCTGATTAAATCAATTTATAATTAATTTCAATCGACCATAAAGACGGTATCCATGTTTAGTCAGGTTAAAACCAATTTTATTAAGTCCAGCCGACAATAAATGTGGTATCCTAATTAAGTCAGGTTTTAAATAGTTTATATATTATAATTAAGGGAGATTAATCTAAATATTAGTAATAAAATCTTTACCTTTCACCCCAGCAGGGGGGAGTTACCTCCTCATTACTGAAAAGTAAAAACTGAAAAGTAAAGAAAGGAAAGTACTATTGCGTAAAAGTAAATGAAATTAAATACAAAAATTAAGGACTGAAAAGTAAATAAAAGAAAGTTCTAATACGAAAATTAAATACTGAAAGCTGTAAATAAACAAACAAGATACAATCTTCTTAGTATTCTTAAGGAATTCCTTAGAAGAAAGTATGGTTTCACAAATGAAATTCGGCCTCAATTTATAGGCAAAATGTTGCCTCAAGTGTCGCGACGCGCTGTTGATTGAAGACATATGGCGTTGGCTTCGCTCGATGATGACATGTGGCGTCGGAAAAATTATTATCTCAATTATTGGCTTGGCATCGCGACGCGTAAGGGTGTGCGCGTCGCGACGCTGATGTCAGCATGACGTAAACAATGATGTGTTTCAATGATGAGTGTCGGCAGCATGTGATGATAACACGTGTCTGGCGCATGTTAGTAGATGTTGACACGTGGCATGCGCATGTTAGCAATGGCGCATGATAGCAAAACTTCTCTGATTGGTCCACGTGTCCAGCGCATGTTAGTGGACGGCGCATTTTAGCACGGCGCATTTTAGCAAACGGCGCATTTTAGCAGGAAATTTACATTTTTTTCCCATTTTATCCGTTATCCGCTGTTTTGGCCCCGAATGACCTTCAGAGAGTCCTGTTATTTTATTTATCTACAAAATAACACAAAACACATTAAAATATTCACAAAACTCAAGAAACTATACAAAATATTAAGTCAAAGGAGTGGGAAATAATGATCTATTTACTACTCATCACACCCTCAAACCTAACATTTTGCTAGTCCTCGAGCAAAACAACAAAATAAAATAACATAAACATCTTTAAAATAAAATTAAACTAAGCCACTTTCGTAGGGATCACAGTTGCATTTAGCATATGCAACAAGCCTTTAAACCCTTATGTGTCCCTAGTGGATGAGTTGTAGTCTCGTGAGGGCTTACAGTGACGATACCCACAAACATCAAACTAGTACACACAAAAGCAAAAAGACAAGAGAAAAGAGAATAAACAAGTTAGTGACTAAACAAGTGAAACTTCTTATCCAAGTTAATAATTATTTTCTTTCTTTCTAAATTACCAAATAAGTAAATTCTCCGATTATTTTTACCATTCTCCATATACACAGCCAACAAAGTATTAATCAACTCATTGTGCCCATAATATTCAAAAGTGTAGATGAAAAGAGAGTAATATTTTTGTCCTAAAGTTATATCAGAATTCATACATTTTTTTTAGCAATGGAATATTTTTCTGATTTTTCCAATTTTTTTTATATATACAATATCTTTCATCCATATAGCGAGCTTTGGGCCAGTGACTCCCAAACCAGTTGACTTTAGGGCACTAGGTGTTAAAACACCCATGCGGACTTAATTACCCGGATTTCATATATATATATTAACATCTTCAATCCATGTAGCGAGCTTTGGGCCAGTGACTCCCAAACCAGTTGGCTTTAGGGCACTAGATGTTAAAACACCCTTAAAGACTTAATTACTCGGATCTCAGATGTGTTTTTCATCATTTTTCAAATTGTTTTTTATCTCATCGCTTTTTAGATGCTTCCTCCAATTAAACTAGAGCACTAAATATTACAAACTTTTCAAATACATTTCATGTCTGTATGTTACCATGCATGTTTATAATACCTGTCAACTGAGCATATGAAGATTCAATTTAATCAGTTTTATGGAGAATTCACAAATTAAATAATTCAAAAGGAAATAAATAAAAATTAACTTGTTACGAAATAGGTTGAGATACGTCTCAGGAGTGGAAATTCCTTACACAACTATCTCACACCAATTTCACCAGATTAGTCAAGTTAAAAACGCAAAAACACAAAATATTTTTTATATTTTTTAATTTTTTTGAAAATTTTTGACTAAAAATCGAAAAATAAAAACAAGATACTAGTCAACTATTCCCCTCCCCCAAACCTAAATGAGACATTGTCCCCAATGTAAGAAGAGTTTAGAAGATAGTACCTGGTTAGCTGAAATTCTACATCTAAAATGAAATTTTAAGGTTAAGATCCAGATATATCCGACGCTTTTTACCACGATCATTATCGGACCAGATTATCTTTGAAAGGATAGGGTCAATTTGTGGTTCAAAGGCTAAAACTTGGTTAATTAAATCATTGGCAGTTTTGGCAGTGAAGAATAGATCTTTTATAGGTTTTGACACGAACCCATTTATCCGGGCATCATCAAGAAACACACAATGAGTTGTTAAACACACACTCATGTGGGCCTCAACCCTGGGATTCATTTCCGACTGATACCGATGTGGGCCTCAACCCTGGGATCTATTCCCGAAACTGATACTGATATGGGCCTCAACCCTGGGATACATTCCCGAAACTGATATTGATATGGGCCTCAACCCTGGGATCCATTCCCGAAACTGATACTGATGTGTTGCTGATTCTGTTTGGCTTACATTTGCCGCTTTCTTCTTCTTTTGAAACCTGTAAATACAAAACAGAACAAACACAAAAAAAGAATGCAAGCACGTTACATGTATGCATGCATGCATGAATGAATTTCCTATTCCGTTGGGTTAGGTCTTCCGCCAGTCCTCCTGGTGATCGCTCGGTCTTCTCTCCCTCAGGTAAAATATTGCTTCAATCTATCCACGTTGATCGGCTCGGTGAACTCGTTCCCTTCTAAATCTGATAGTCTCACTGCCCCATTTCCCATGACTTTCTGGACTATGTAGGGTCCTTCCCAGTTGGGTCTGAACTTTCCTCTCGGGTCTATCATCGACAGATTTGACTGCTTGAGTACCAGATCACTCTTTCTGATCTTAGTAGGACGCACATTCTTGTTGAATGCTCAAGCCAACCTCTTCTGGTATAATTGCATATGACATAAAGACTTCATTCTCTTTTCATCCAGTAATGATAATTGTTCAAATCTCTGCGAGGCCCATTCTTGTTCAGGTAACTCTGCTTCTGCTAATACTCGCATAGACTGTATCTCAACTTCCACTGGCAGTACTGCTTCCATCTCGTAGACCAAAAAGTAAGGCATGGCTCTTGTTGCTGTTCTCACAGAAGTTCTGTACCCCGACAGGGCGTATGGTAGTTTGTCAGCCCAATATTTGTAGTTCTCCGTCGTCTTGGCTAGTATATTCTTTATCGTCTTATTGGCTGCCTCAACTGCCCCATTCAGTGACGACTTGTAATGTCATATCCCATACCTCTGTAGCATTGCCTTTGTTTCTCCTTGAAACTGGACTATGTTGTCTATTACTACGTGATGCGGCATCCCATATCGACATATGAGGTTCCGAGCTATGAACTTTGCCATCTGCTTTGCTGTGACATTACGAAATGACTCGGCTTCCACCCATTTTGAAAAGTAGTCTACTGTCACTACTATGAAACGATGCACATTCAATGCGTGTGGTCGAACTTCTCCGATCATGTCAATTCCCCATGTTGAGAAAGGCCACGGCTCTGACAGCCCGTTCAACTCTGTGTGAGGCAAATGGTTCAAGTTACCGTGTGCTTGACAATCATGACAATGCTTTACTAGCTTCGCGCAGTCAGCTTCCATGGTCGACCAGTAAAAACCTTGTCTTACTATCTTGCGAGACAAATTCAATCCGTTCATGTGCGGTCCACATACTCCAGCATGTACTTCTTCCATCGCCTTCTGAGTCTCTTCTTTCCTTAAACACTTCAGTTGGATGCCATTCGCTTGTCTCTTGTATAGTTCTCCTTTCAAACTCACATACTGAGAAGCAAACTTCTGAATGGCTATCATGTCTTTCCTACTTGCTTCTTCTGGGAATTCCCCCAATTCTAGATATCTTTGAATATCGTAATACCAAGGTTTCCCATCATCGACCTCTACTTCTAATATCCTTTCTATCTCGTAGACGGGTCTGCCTGCTGTGGTCAACACTAGAGGTCTCATCACCAACTTCTCCGGATTTTCCCAAGTCGCGGCTAGTGTAGCTAACGCGTTGGCCATTTGGTTCTATTCTCGCAGTAAGTGCTGGAAATTGCAATCAGGGAGGGCCTGTGCCAGACTCATAAGGTGGAATAAGTAGGGTTTCAACCGTTCTTCCTTCAATTCCCATTCTCCTTACATCTGTCGGACTACCAACATCGAGTCTCCGTAAAGTTCGATGTTCTTAGCCTCTTCCTCCTTAATGTCCATGACAGTCTCCCTCAACTGTCGGAAATCCGTAATCATGGAGTTCATCCTCCTCAGTTTGCCATAAATAGAGGGCTTGGTGCCCTTGATAATCGTCTTGATCTAGTCCTTCTCCGAGGGCCGAGTCTGTATTTTCAAAAACTAGCTTCTCCAGCGATCCATATAATCCTTGAAGCTCTCCTCCAGCTTCTGTTTGGTATTCTCCAAGTTGCGAAGCAACAAGTCGATCTCCAAATCCGTGACATATTGATTCAGAAAGGCCTCCGCCAGTGCCCTCCAATCATCTTTGACTTTCCTCTCAAGACCGTGATACCATACCACGGGTGCCCCCACAAGTGACATCCTGAACATCTTTTGAACCTGACGCTTCGACAAACCCACTGAACTCATCACAGAAACATACTGTCGGAGATGGATCCCCGTTCCCGTTGAACTTGGCTATGTCAGACATCTTGAACTGAGCCGGTAGCTGCTCCTCAAAAGTCATCGCCTCATAGTCCAACAAATCTTCATGCTTACCTCTCATCTTGTGGGTAACTAACTCTACCTGATCTCTGAGTTTCTGCAACTCTGCCTGAGACCCAGCTATCCTTCCCGCAGCATATTCAGCCATATCATCATTAAAGATAAGGATATCATCACTCAATCTGTTTGGAGGGTCCTCACGCCTCTCATTCTCAGAGCCTCCCCCAGCATGGGGCACAGCCATATTGGTCACAGCGGTGGTCAAAGCTTGCAACTGCTCGGTAATTTTGGTGAGACTAGTTTCCAACTGGTCCATACGAGATCACTCGTTAACTGATTCGCTCATGTTCGCTAACGACCTTTTGATGAGTCTTCCCTCTTCCCTAACCCAATGGGTATCTATGGTGTCTTTTAAAACCACATTTTAGCATGTATACGTGCGATGCATGGAATATATAAGTCGTCCCATTATCATTTTAAAGCATTCAATCATACTATTGTGAGGTGCAAACTTGTCCCAGTTGAAAAAGGCCCAACAAGTTTACACTTTTGCGATAACATGGCTAAACAACTTCAAATGATAAGGGGTTTAAACATAAAGTGGCCCATCATCGTTTTAGAAGCTTTTGGCCCAATTGTCATAAGAGGCAAACTCGTCCCAGTTTAAATGGCCCAACAAGTTCACAGCTTATGATGAAAGGTCCAACTGAATCCAAATAGTGATAGTCCCAAACACAAGCATAAAGGGATGGTTTCTATTGGTCATAAAACTACGGTTCACATCTGGGTTTATGGGAGTGTAGACAAAGGCTCCCGCTGGCGAAGGATTGCTCACAACTAGGTCTCCCCACTCAAGGGTTCGAGCGACCAAATGAACGCACCTTTTTATACGCTATGGTAGGTGCCAACGAGTGATGATACATGACTGACTATCAAATGGATTTCTTATTGAAGATTCCCAAGAGGGAGGGTGGAGCGGACTCTCTTAAATACCCAAGCCTCTTAGGCTCTTATCGCTTTGGTGACAGGAATAAACAATATGTCCTCCAAATTAGTCCATCACGGTAAGCTTCGAGTAAATGATTATGTAGGTGCCTTCACAGCGTTTCCTTATAGAAAGGTAGTGAATGAAGGAAGACACCAAACAATTACATGGCCCTAATAGTGCCTTTGATTAAACCCCTTCAACCCACTGTAGACACGGTTAACTAAAGCACAAATCATAAACATTACAAGGCATTATTTCGGGGCCGATTCTCTATCCACAGTGGAGTCACCAGACTATAGAACACAGAAATCGGTGACGTTGTTCCGGGCTCACGGCCCGGTCGGGAGTACGGAGTAGCCCGCGGGGGACTAAATCGGAGAATAATAGAGTTGCCACCCAGTGTGAAATGGGAAATGATTTAAGGCCGCACTCACCCCTCGTAAGGGAAGACCTCAAACTGTTGGGTTCGGAATGGTCTCTTACTTATGCCTCTTGTAATGAACGGATTTAAGCGATAATATAACCAAGTCTACGCATCATACATATGCAAGAATAACCTACATCTAGGTTTGCATACAACCTATATCTAAGTTCGCATACAACCTATATCTAAGTTTGCATGCATAAAAATAAATCGACATAACGGTAAGCACATAATTTCATGAACACATGCGTGAACGTTTCCTCAAGCGGTACGTGGAGTTGTATCCCATGTACAGACCGCACTACCGTCCATTTGGTTTCAGCTACGGAATTTACTTCTGGGTTTCCATCCAATAAACCACGAGAGGCAACACTCAATTACTAACCCAATATTGACATACATGAAACATGATAATGCATATAACCATAAATAACCAAATAGAGAAACATGCAAAACAATGAAGAAAGATAAATAACAAAAAATAAATACGAAACAAAGAAACAATAATAAACATAAATTAAATGTGAAATAATAAACGACTAATAATACGAAATAAATACGGAATAATAAATATGTGACCAAAGAATTTGGTCGTTTTCAATATAGGACTTCGCATGCCCGGTTGAACGTATTCCACGTCCAACCAAGCATGCCGTGTCCGGGATAACAAAATAAAATATAACAAAGGGTGCCCTCAGGTCTTACTGTTGGAGTTCTACGGCCCCGAGGATCGAATACAAAGCAAGAAATAAACATGCGAATACATCACGGAGTTGCGTAATACTCACATCGAGCGGTTGAGCGACGCGGCAACGAACAAAAATCTTTTTCTGCTCACTGTCATGGTCACGGCAGTGACTGATTTTTGCTCCTTCATTTTCGGCTTTGGATCATCTTCCAAGCTCCAAGCTTTCGTGCTGTGATTCCAAGCTCATGGGTGGACTTCCCTATCACCTTCGCATGTCTCTCGGAGTGCTAGCTCTTGATGATTTTGCCACAAAATCATCACACTTTTGCTTCCCATTTCCTTCTTGGCTCTCGGCAGTGAGCTGCCAAACCAGTGAAGAAATGCCCTTGTTGGGCGTGAGAGAGAAAGAAGAAGTTGGAAGAGAGAGAGAGATTTGTGTAATTGATAATTGTTTTCGAAAAACAATAAAACATATACAACTTTTGATTTTCAAAAATCAAGCCAAAAATGCTTGCCAACTACTCACATCAACTTCCATCAATCAATGAATAGTGACTGGCGTCAATCACTCAAAGTGAAAGACATCTATCACTTGATTGACGAATGATGTGACACTAGATTGACGAATATAGCTGCAGCAATATTCTGCATTTGTTGTTTATTCGATAACAGTATCTTGCTCGGAAGATTTCCAGCTTACTGTTCCGTTATTCAAACTGTATAGTACCGTTTTGCGACTTATAGTCGTTTTATCGGTTGGGAAACTTGCAGTAGTGATCCCAGTCACTTCAAGTTCTACTTCTCCATAGATTAAGACAGCATCCTTAGATCTCTAAGATACTAATGGATGTTCTTAATATCAATCCAGTGACTATCACTTGGATTGGCCTGTTTGTGTATCCATATGCTCAAAGCGTATAAGACACCAGGTCACGTACATTTTTCAATGTACGATTTCTCGGAGAGTTTTTCATGAAAGCCAAGCTTTCACCGATTGTTTTTATGGGAATATCATTTCCAAGAAATGACATATTATCATTATTTTATTGGACAGCCACTGTCAGTGAGCTCCCACTAACCTCCTTATTTGCACAAGAATCATTTCGTTTTGAATTAAACCATAAACTATTATGATTACATCAAAACGATAATTCTAAGAACCTAATGCTTGCTTCAATCCAAACATGGATTGAGTAACCTGCAAACCTTGTTTGCTAGTTTTGGGTACGACAAAACCGACAAGATGTTATAAACATCCTCCAAAAGGTTTCCTTTTCAGGAAAGCGATTTTGCCATTCAGCTGTCATATTTCATAAATGAAACATGCAGCTTTTAGCAAGCTTTATCCAAATGGATTTACCGTGGCAACAGGTAAAAGGTTGAATCGTAATCAACGCAATGTTGATAACGATACCTTTCCGCTAAAAGCCTAGCTTTATACGTTGGTATGTTGCCATCCATGTATGTCTTCCTTGAAGACTTATATAGTACCAACAGGCACAATGCCTTGCGGTACTTCAACTAGTATCCAAACTTGTTGATTTACATGGAATCCATTTCAGATATCATTGCACTTTGCCATAATAGGGAGTCGATACCTTGTATCACTTCCTCATACGTAGTCAGTTGGTGTTCCTCAAAAGATTGACATCTTTATGAGGTGAGATCAGAAACCCATACCCCAGGTTGTTTTCTGAATCTCTCTGACATACGCGGTTCTTGTGTATTCAAAGATTATTGGTATAGTTTCATCCTTGATGAACTATTAGTGTTCCATTAAGGACTTGGTGATTTGAACTGTATTACTCTGATTTTCATCGAGTTTTACTATCCTCCCACTTACCACTGCATATCGGTATTCCTCTTAAGAAAACCGCATGGCGAGCAACAATTAAATTGTTCTCTTGTGAGATGTATAAGTACTATACTTTGGTATCCCTAAGATAACCTACAATTTGGCACTTATCCGATTTGGTATTTAGTTTGGTATCATCCAAATATATGCCTAGCATACCCAAATATTCAGGAATGAGAAACCCGGTTTCTTTCATATTCATATCTAATATGAAGTCTGTCTAACAGATTTTAATGGAACCTTATTCTAAATAAGTTTAGCACTGTTAATGCGTATCCGTTGAAGGAAATGGTAGCTCAGAGCGACTCATGATTAACCTTATAATATCCAATAAAATTCGGTTACTCTGTTAGGACACACCGTCAAATTGACGTGTTCCGGAACGAGTCCTCCTTGAAAGAATACTATACTCTTTCAAGTATACGAGAAACTTATTGCTTAAGTATTTTCCATTACGGTCTCACCGTGACGGTATAATACTTTAGCCGATCTGTTTGTCTATTTCGTGTCGAAAACTGTAAAAGTTTCCGATTTGTGTTTCAAAAGAAACACATAACCATAACGCGATGCAACATCCTTAAAGGTCACGAAATATTCATATCCACCTCTTGCCCAGCTAGACATGGGCCCACTTGCTTCATTATGAACTAGGGCTAACAGATCGGTGGCATTTACACTTTTACCAAGTAAATGAGTTATAGCACTTTGCCTAAAAAACTAGATTCATAGACTTTATTTGATTGGAATCAAAACAGTCTTAGTACTCACTCTTCAAAAGTGCGGATATACGATTCTTGTTTGATTGTGTCCTAGACAACAATGCCACAACCAAGTTTCTTATGATCAAATCAGTTTGAGCTATTTGTTTGTCATGTTATATGTTTGAGATATATTTATATTCAAAATATAAATGCTGTTATTCACATCTAATGTGTTTATCTCAATATCATCTTTATATAATAAAACACTTTAGTGTTCTAGGATATAAAGGTTCACCCGCAGCGGGTTAAACACTGATATAGAGATAATGTTTCTAGTCAAACTAGTTACATTATAACAGTTTCCAAATTTAGGTACATACCCGAAGGGCAGTTCCTAAACTTAGGTATCTACGGTTAAAACAGCGACTTTCGTCCCATTTCTAATTCACAGATTAATCTCAATTGAAGTCAGTATCCTGCTCATAGCAGATTCTGAACATCAATACATATTTATGTATCACACTAAGTATCTAAAATCCAATTTTAATACTAGTTGTGAACATATTTATGACAAACATATTTGAAGTCAGAGCCTTGCCCGTCTTCAATTCCTTCATGTCTGCCTTGTCCAAACGACAATCACGCTTCCGCGATCTCGTTTGTCACAATTAAGGCAGACATTTTGAGATATGTCATTTATCTTCCCAGAAGACTATAATGATTTTGCATTTGCCCATTTTCCACATTCCAGAAGCCTTTGGCCAAGCCTTGGCCAACTAGAATATCGAAGTAAGGTGCGACTTGCGCTACTTGTCTTATTGCAAACTTTGGCTTTGTCTCCTTGAGAATAGCCATTAACTCTCCAAGAGTTATTATTGCAATTTAGTACTTCTAAAATCTAAGTATAGATCTATGAAGATCCTTCAATTTCATTATCATACTTTAAGGATCTAATCCTTAGTTCTGATTCAGAAATTAATGAGTCTACTTGACAAGTATAATGGATTAAGCACTAAAGTTATAATCACATAAATCTTCCAAAGATTATGCTCTACTTATTTGCTTAACTCCGGGCTTAGGCATAATATGTTATTTTATCAAATACAATAACTTATTAGTTTCCAAGACCATCCTGAAAAATTATTCCCAATCTGAAAAATTAAACCATTTAAATACATTTTCCTTAGGATTATGTTTTAAATGTCAATCTTTCAATTTTATCTTGATTTTAATACTCCAACTATTTAATCAACGATTTAGGTACTTTTATTATAATGATTATTATAGTCCAACTATTTAATCAACTATAATTATTTTTTGAATACAGTCCAACTGTTAATTAAAACAACGATTAAATATTAGTCTAACTAACATCTAATTTATTTGACGAATGATATTTGATTGAGCGCGTATGGCAAGTAATTAAACGAATATTGCAAATTCAATTCTTGTCTCCCACTATTTTTCTGCGAGCCTCTAACCCTCTGTTGAGTACTCGGGAAACCGTGTTTCCTAGTGGGCTAGGATCCCGTTAAATATCACACAATCTTGACTTTGGCCAACAAATTATATGATAATTAACTAGGTAGATCTCTAAGATCAATTGGATCCAATCCAATTCCTAGATCCAGTAGGAGGACATCCAAGTCCGAAACATATATCTTATATATGCCAATACATTCAATGTATTGCCTAACCTTTTTCCTCAGAATCAACTAAGCCTTGGCTTTGGCACAACAAACTTAGTGATCCCAGTCAAGCGCGACCCATTGACCATGGAAAGCTTCGTAATCAATGTCGATGGACAAGAAGTGATCTTGACTTTGGCCAACAAATCACAACTTGGACAAGTCACTGATATAAAACAAAGCTCTCGTGATTCAAACACATCATCGACGGACAAAGGCCTTGACTTTGGCCAACAAGCCAATGCCAGTCTCGGATCTTGAGTAAGAATCACTCAATGGAAGGAAAAACGCTTAATATTTTGCGAGGTTTTTTCGAGTGCAAATTGGCAACCAATTTATTATCTTTGTTAAGGTATCATCATCATACACCCTTAAACATGCATTCTAAACACATAATAAAGCACATATGATAAAATAATAATGATATGTGGATGGATACTTTACACATTAATCTCTCTCTTTCTCTCTCCCGCTAGCACAAGTATTTGCTTCTACCCGTTACACTACACTTCTAAAGAAACCTCATTTACATTGAGGGGAATAGGTGAGAAGAGAATACAAAGAGTAAGGAGGTAATAAGGCTGGACACACATGTCCAATTAATAAATCAAATTTCTTACAACAATTTCTAAAATTGCCCCACCCATTTAATATCCATCCGATATACATTATTCATGCATCGCAACCATGTATTCACACAAGCATGTTATCAATCAATCTAATCAAATTAATTAATCTGATAATTAATGACCATACAATGTTCAAACAACGATTTGATTTTGCTCGAGTCGAACTCGTTTTGCGAATAAGTACTCAAAGTACTAATTCTCGAATTAAATTAAACTACATAATTAAATCCAATTCAATTGTATTTAATACTAATTCGCTATTTAATTCCAAATTAAATATTACACTTTATTAATAAACCTTTTACGACTTAAATTCCAAATTAATCGTTACGGGTCTCAAAGCCCGATTAACGTCCAACGTTAATTTAATTAAAGACCAATGGGCTTTTAATTAATTTCTTAAGGTGTGGACTTTTGGTCAACTCGGGTCAAACCGAATAACCAAAGTCCAATCCGGGAATTACCCCATAAGCCTAGAAATCAATATAGGCCCATTAGGCCCAATTAAACTTTAAAGGTCCATTAGTCGCATCTGGGCTTTATGGAAGCGGTTTTGGGCCTAATTGTATCCAACCAATTTTGCCTAAACCTAACTTAGTACAACCAAGCCCAATAAGCCCAATTACAACACTTAAGCCAAATTTCACAAAATAGGCCCAAATAATTTAATTCCAAAATTTCAAATTTCTCAATTAAATTACTCAAAGTGCATTACACAATTAATTACCCAAATCAATATTTCCAAAACACAAAGTTGTCTAATTAATCATGCTCATCAACAACAAAACATGTCCAACATATTTTATCAAAAAATCAAACCCAATTTCATGGATATTAAGTCTCGGCCAAAGGGGAATTTATGTTAAATTGCAAATCCAATCCAATTGAATCTTAAATCAACATTAAATCATCATTCCCAATTGATTTCCAACACATCCAATGAATCAAAAAAATCAAAATCCAAGACAATTAGGGTTCATGTCCAATACGGCCAAGCCAAAGAATTTGAGGAAAAATGTTCCAAACAATTTTTCATCAAATTGATCCAATCAATCATCAATTAAAACACATTTAAGCATACTAATTCATCCAATTTCATTAAATCATGCTCAAATTCATTTTACCCAAATTTTAAGCCCTAATCAAATTTCATGCTTTTCAATCGCTCTGATACCATTGTTGGAGTTCTACGGCCCCGAGGATCGAATACAAAGCAAGAAATAAACATGTGAATACATCATAGAGTTGCAGAACACTCACATCGAGCGTTTGAGCGACGCGGTAACGAACAAAAATCTTTTTCTGCTCACTGTCATGGTCACGGCAGTGACTGATTTTTGCTCCTTTGGATCATCTTCCAAGCTCCAAGCTTTCGTGGTGTGATTTCAAGCTCATGGGTGGACTTCCCTATCACCTTCGCATGTCTCTCGAAGTGCTAGCTCTTGATGATTTTGCCACAAAATCATCACACTTTTGCTTCCCATTTCCTTCTTGGCTCTCGGCAGTGAGCTGCCAAACCAGTGAAGAAATGCCCTTGTTGGGCGTGAGAGAGAAAGAAGAAGTTGGAAGAGAGAGAGAGATTTGTGTAATTGATAATTGTTTTCGAAAAACAATAAAACATATCCAACTTTTGATTTTCAAAAATCAAGCCATAAATGCTTGCCAACTACTTACATCAACTTCCATCAATCAATGAATAGTGACTGGCGTCAATAACTCAAAGTGAAAGACATCTATCACTTGATTGATGAATGATGTGACGCTAGATGCGACTAGCGATTTGACGCTTGATTTGACTTGCGTGCCGCACTCGAATTCGAAATGCGAATACGCTCGCAAACAATCCCGGGCTCAGGTTCGCTAATTCCAAATTAACAAATTTTCTGTTGCGACGTAATTAAATCTAATTTAATTAAATAATCATGCCTAGCATAATTACTATTCACGTCGCTAACGAATTAATTCTAAATTAATTCGTTCACCCGAATTAAAATCTAATTTTAATTCCGCGTCGAAATCTAATTTCATTTAATATATCAAATATATTAATTTATCGATTAATTCCAAATTAATCGTTTTCTCTCTTTAATTGATATTTTATCCCAGATAAAATATCTCCACAATTAATCCCAGATTATTTTTCTCTCTCATCTAATTAATCCCAGATTAATTAAAAGTGCGAGTCATACGTCATCGGTGAATCTTCGGGAAGCGACCCATGAGATCCCCAGATATGTTGGCAGTAAATTCGGTCGTCAGACTATCCGAACACGTAAGTACCTCGTACTACGTTTATACCGATTTACAAGACAATGTTGGCTTCTAGCAAAGTGCCATGCCTACCCAATTCTCCAGAAATATCCTTGCAGGAATATAAGGATCTATATCAGGCGTAGTATACGTAGTATTGCGTATTTCGATCCAGTATCGAATGTCACGTGCTAGGCATGGGGCTGGAATTGTGTCTGCCCCGTATGAAGCACATGTCGGATGTCTGGTAACTAGTCTCTATAATCGGATATACAAGACATAGTCATAATATCCCGATGACTGCAGTACTTAAGAGTACTAGTACCGTATCCTACGTGACATCATCTCCACGATGACTGGAGTGATACTTTCGTCTTGACATCACACCCAACACACTACGATTCTCGATATACCCAGAAGAGGCGTACACAGAAACCGGTTAAAGCCCTGGACGACCAAAACCAAAGTATATTGATTGTCGCAAGTATTAGCGGTGCAAGTCTCAGGTTAAGACCAAATACATCTACCCTGATTTTGGACTTCCATAGACACATAGTCATACTACCAATGGAATTCCGAGAGGGTCTATCCAGAGTGAAGCTGTCTCCTGTACCATCGGTAAAACACAACCTCCTATTACACTTGCATGAGTATCTTATACCCAAATATATGAGAACTATTATGTTATGCCCTCACAACGCGCACAAGTGTAATACTAGTCTTTTACGCATTTATCGATGTCCAATCTCGATAATACTCTGACTAGGGATATTTAATGATTTATCCTTCGTGGACTGATACTGTCTCATATCATTCTCAATCCAGGAACAAATCATAAGGACCTCCTATCATTTATACATCTTGGTGATCTAATCACAAATGATAAGAGAGCAATCTCCTTTGTCACATAGTTAATTTGTACAACAACATCATGATCTGTACAAATAGTGACGCTATGGGTCATAATTGTCCAACAGTTACCTTTTAATTTGCTTCTCGGGAGTGCATTGGGACATCGCCGGAAGGGTTAACGTTTCTACTATTTTTCTGGTTCGCTGGTTCGCTATTTCTGCTCGCTGTTTTCTCTGTTTTCTTCCCTGTTTTGGATGATTTTTACTGCTGTTTCAGGTGGTTGTTTTGGGGGGCTGTTTTTGGGTTATTTTGGGACTGTTTTTGGTCAATTTCTTGGACTGTTTTGGGGTGTTTTATTCACTGTTTTGGGGTGTTTGAAGAGTTTTAGGGGGCTATTTTATGGTGCAGTTTGGGGGCTGTTTTAAGGTGAGTCTTGGTTAACGTGGCTAGTGGGCGCTGATTTGAGTGTGTTGAAGGGTGTTTCTGTCGATTTGTGAAGAGGCTGGTGAGGGTGTCTTCGTGAATGTGTGCACTGCCGAATGTGTTTGACGTGTGTGAGTGGGTGCGTTCACGTGGCTATTTGGTTGCATGGCTTTGATTTGTTCGGCTGATTGAGTGGTCCAAGAGAGAGAAGTTCGTCAGTTTTTAGTGTTTATGGTAGTTGCTTTGTGAGTTGTCTTGCTGGTTTATTGGCTTTGTTGGTGAGTGCCGTGTGAGGCTAGGGTGTGACTATGGCGTCTATGTGAGAGAAGAGAGAGATCAGTATAGGTGTTTAGGTTTAGGGTTTTGCTTGCCCACGTCCAGCGTTTTGCTTTGATTTGTGGCTTTTGTGGCTAGGGTGTGAGGGGTTGTTGCTTGTGTGCGTGAGTGGGGTATTTAGGTTATGGAGATGTGCCGAGAGGGTTGAAGTGAGAGGGCTGAGCAGTGGCCGAGAGTTAGGGTTTGTTTTCTTGGTTGGATGTGAGTTGTGAGAGGGTAGAGAGAGAGATAAAAAGCTATTTTAGGGTTTTCCTAGAGGTTAGAGAGAGAAGATCAAAGGGAAGGCTTTGTCTTTGGTGAGTGCCGAATGTTTTGTGTCGTGAATGAGCTCCAGCCCTCTGAAGGTTTGGTTTATGTGTCTTTTTATAAGCAAGGGTTAGGGTTATCTTTATTTGGGTAGGAAATAAATCATGCAATTATGAGGGATATCTTTTAATTAGTGTGTTACAAGGAAAAGATCCATTCAATTATGAAGGTGATTTATTTTAGTTTAGGAAAGGGATTTATTTAATTTAGGAAGGTGATTTGATTTGATTTATTTAATTTGGGAAGGTGATTTGATTTGATTTATTTAATTTGGGAAGGTGATTTGATTTGATTTTAATATGTGTTTAATTATTTTGGATTGGGCTTGGAGGCTTGGGAGTGTGGCTTGGCCTTTTTTGGTGGGCTTCGGCGTGTGTGGGCTTGGTGTGGTGGCTTGCCGGGTTTTGGGTCGAGGATAGATTTTAAAACAGAGATCCAATGAGCAAACCCGAAGCTAGGCAAACGAATTAAGTCCAACAAGGTATTGATTTCTGACTTTTCCCTTCCGACGTCCGTTTCCCGTGACTTCCGCAAATTAAAGGGTAGTGCCTCCATACGAGGCTCATCATCGGGACTTATATGCAAAAATGCAGTGCCTACACAAAGATATTCTATTTGAAGGGTTGAAAACTATATCTTTAAAATTCATCGTGAGTCTTTGAATTGTTCAAAAATATTTAGTATGATCAAACATATGAATTTATGGTAATTAGTTCTAAACTTATTTAATGAATGTGATTCTTACTCAATATTATTCTTCTACGATTACATCGTGATGTAATTGCTCAGTGGGAGAAATTGAATCTTATATGATTGATTTGTTTGATGATTGAGTGTTACCTAATTAGTTTTTCAATACTATTGGGGTTATGCTTCAGTTACACTAATTCATCCTTTTATTAATGTTCCATTAGTTTCTACAGTTACATATATGATATGTATAAGTAGAAAATTCGAATCTTGAAAGGTTTGAGATTTGAATCTTTCTTTTGTATAATGGTTATATAATTAAAAGTACTTGCGCCTCGGAGGTACAAGTAAAAGTTTATCATTTATTCTATTTAATAGAATATTGTATTCTATTTTATGGAATATCTTTTCTACGATCCCGAGTAATAAAATTATTTTATTACTTGGTGTGTAACATCAGATGTTGACAATTGTAGAAAAGACTTGACTTATTGAAGTCAAATGTGAGAGTGATAAACTATAAATGGAACTACGTAATTAATAGAATGAAAAGGCCCTTAGACAGCTTCAATATAAGTCCAATAGGATGTCAGAATCATTTACGAAGTATGTGATACTTAATGGTTCTGCTTGTTTTCTTATTGAAGAACATTATCCTATAATTTATAGTGGAAAAGATATTTGATATCGATTTCAGAAATTAGCATTAACAATAGATCTAAGATTGTTCGTAGCTTACTACGATCAATTTTTGAACTTGATTGAGCTCTCGTTATGAATCGTTCATAAAATGTGCAAATTATTTACGCAGCAAAAGCAAAGTGAGCTTGTTAAAGGTTTGACCTTTATAGTATGACAGTGAGAAAGGTTATACTCAGTAATCTATTGTAGATTCTGAGGAAACTTGTCTCTAGTCATACTAATTGAATAATTAATGATCTGTTGGTTAATGTTGATATTAAACTGTGTATTTTAGCTAAAGAATGCAAAGTGGCGTTCCTGAATGGTTTCTTCGAATGAGAAATCCATTGTGGTTTCTTTGTTTGAAGAGTACATTCTAGAATGGCCCTAGAGTTTGTATTCTGCTAAGATCAGAGTTTGATATAATGGCTTATAGAGCCTATTGTAGACTCAAGTGAGCTTTCCAAAAATATGTGTTCTCTAATTTTGATAACAGTCAGATTGTCTGATTTTATCAAAACATATAGATTACATATTTGATTGTTGGGTCAGTGGGAGCCTACAAATTTCTTTCTAGTGTTATATATCCTAACGACATTATCATTAATAATGTAATAATGAAATGTTTGTGAGGTAAAAGGTTTACCTAAGTTTTCTTTTCTCTGTGAATGCAGTAGAAGTAGTCTCTGTTATATTTGATATAAAGTTTCATATATGATATAAAACTAAGAGACTTGTGAGATACTCTCATTAGTCGTGCATTAGATATGATCTAATAAAGGACACAGCAAGACTATCTGTGTGATAGTTAGTATAATTATTTGACAGTTAGTGTGTCTATTGTATTGTATATAGTATTTATCTTTCGTAAATGATGATTCCTTAGTCGAAAGAGAAGTTGATTAGAATGTCTAATCAATCTTATGCATTATAAGATGATGGCATAATGAATATTGTATTATGTACGATTAAAGATATCAATTTAATTGCAATTGTCACAAGTTATTTTGATATGTTGTAGACCATATGATATGTCTTGAAACATGTTCTTTGTTATCTTTGAGATATTAAGAACGAGTTTCTTATTCATGGAGAATATAATCCGCAACCATTAGAGTCTGATTAGTTTTGAGTCTAATTATGACGTTAGATGGTATACGTCATATAAAGTCAGAAAAGATGCAGTGGGAGTGTCACGGTTGATTCTACTGTATTACTGGAATTAGTTGTAACTTATGAAGTATTGACTTATAAAGTTGCATAGTGACCTTATATATTAGAAGTTTTGATAATAGTGTTGTGCTTGAAGTTGTCTGCATAGTATTTGGATTTGATCCCTAAATACATAGACAACTCAGCTAGGTGAGCTCTTGAGGGCCATGAGTAAGTGATACACATTGAGATGTGTATATGATACTATGGATTGACACTAGAGAAAGTGGGAGAAATTGTTAGGGTTGGTGCTCGGAGTGCCAATTCGGATCGTATTTATGTCCGATTCATGAATACGAACAATGCATTTTTCGATAATATTACTTATTTAATGGTAGCACCTCTTGTCTTTTATATACATATTAGATCTAACTACGATTAGATATCTAATTATGATTAGATTGAAACTAAATAAGATTTAGTGATACATGTATATTAGACAAAGACCCTAGGATTTATAATGTAGTGCGCAGTTACAACGTAGTTTGTAATTGACATTGGGAAGCGTCACTATAAGTTGTATATCCTTAAATAAAGTTCCTAGTCAAGATTTACTAACCACGGGTCGGTTATTAAAATTCGCTGAGACCAGTACATGTCGTATATCATGACTTGGTCTGATGGTTTATCCCAATGAACCATGAGTCTCGGGAGACTCATATAGACATGTAGGTGTTTATTTGATAAACACTGAATGACTCACTGAAGATTTCCTAATAGATGGTACACTAACGTCAATAGGAATTTTCTCGAGTTGAGCGAGCATAGTGGTCCTTCGACTTGAGACACCACAGTGGATATATGAGTTATCCTCCACACTTTAATGGCAGTCACGTCACCGATCTATTTAGATCTGACCTCCGCTTGTTCGTTGGGTGTGGACTGATGCTCATGATATCCAGTGCGTATCAAGATAGAATCCGTGAGTCCTGTGTACAGACCATAGGTATCCTACACGTGTTTGCGATCTAGTAAATCCATAGATGTGGTATAACTTTGGAAGTGAGTTCCGAGTGTTATTTAGAGATCATAAATTTCAAAGTCGACTATATTATACCATAAGGATTTGGCGTTCTGACCGGTGCGAAATCACACACGTATAACGCAAGCGCACGTATCATTCAAGTAGTATTGTTGGACAATTATGACCCATAGCATCACTATTTGTACAGAACATGGTGTTGTTGTACAAATAAACTATGTGACAAAGGAAATTGCTCTTTTATCATTTGTAATTGAATTACCGAGATACATAAATGATAAAAGTCCATATGATTAGTACCAGATTAATAAGATATGAGACAATATTAATCCACTAAGTTTTAATCATTAAATATCCCTAGTCGTAGTATTATCGAGACTGGAAATCAATAATGGGGAATAGACTAGTATTACACTTGTGCGCGTTATGGAAGCGTAACGGCATAGTTCTCGTATATTTGGGTATTGGATACTCATGAAAGTGTAATATGAGGTACTGTTTACCGATGGTACGGAAACAGCTTCGCTCTGGATAGACCCCTCAGAATCCCATTGGTAGTATGTCTATTGGAATCTGAATCAAGGTAGGTGTATTTCGTCTTAACCTGAGACTTGCATCGCTAATACTTGCGACAATCAATATACTTTGGTTTTGGTCGTCCGGGGCTTTAACAGGTTCCATGTACGCCTCTTCTGGGTATATTGAGAATCGTAGTGTATTGGGTGTGATGTCAAGATGGAAGTATCACTTCAGTCATATGGAGATGATGATCACGTATGATATGGAACTAGTACTCTTAAGTACTACAGTCATCGGGATAATATGACTAGGTCATGATTATCCGATTCTAGAGACTAGTTACCAGAGATCCGATATATGCTTCGTACGGGGCAGACACAATTCCAGTCCTAGGCCTAGCATGTGATATCGATACTAGATCGTAATACGCAATACTACGTATACTATGCCTGACATAGACTATATATTCCTTAAAGAATATTTCTGGAGAATTGGGTCGGCACGGTGCTTTGCTAGAAGCCAACCATCTCTTGTAAATCGGTAAGAATGTGGTACTAGGTAGGCAGGTATTCGGATACTCCGATGACCGTATTTCCTGCCAACATATCCAGGGATCTCATGGGTCGCTTCCTGAAGATTCACCGATGACGCATGACTCGAACATAATTAATCTGGGATTAATTAGAAGATAGAGAAAATTAATCTAGGATTAATTGCGGAAAGATTTTATCTGGGATAAAATTCTATTAGAAGAGAGAGAACGATTAATTCGGAATTAATCAATTAAATAATATATTCGATATATTAAATGAAATTAGATTTCATAACGGAATTAAAATTGGATTTTAATTCGGGCGAACGAATTAATTTAGAATTAATTCACGAGCGACTTTCGTAATAATTTTATGGGGCATTATTATTTAATTAAATTTGATTTAATTAAGTCACGACGGAAAATTCGTTAATTTGGAATTAACGAACCCGGGCCCGAAATGTGTTACGTCACCCGACTTGAATTTGAATTTAAAGTGGGGCCCACTTCACTTACATCACTAGTCACTTTTGTGATGGAAGTTACATCAACTTTTTGTGATGTAAGTCATATCACCTTTTTGGTGATGGAGGTGGTTGAGAGCATAATTGGATTTTGCTCTCAACACACTTGCTTTTTGGTTTTGAATAAACCATATACACAATTTTGGTTTTGACTTGGTCATAAGTTCAATTGTTTAGAAACAAAACAAAACCAAAAAAAAAAACATAACCTCTCTTTCTTCTCTCCTTGGCCGAAACTTGGCCTCCTTTTTGCTCTCTAATGGCGTGAAGCTGGCTTCACTTCTTCTTGATTTTGTTGCAAAATTAAAGAGCTAGCACTCAAAGGATCATACAAAGGTGATAGGGAAAAATTCCGTAGAGTTTGGAATCAAAGAACAAGCTTGGAAGCTCAACATACATCAAATAGAGGAGCTTGGAGCAACTTCCCAATGGAAAAGTTTTGAACTCTACACCTACATCCAATCCGCTCAATGTAAGTATTTCTGCTACTTCTTTGCGTATTCACATGTTTTATGGTTAATGATCTTGGATTTAGTTCTTAGAGAACCCAACAATGGAATCATGAGACTAAATTAAGCATGAAATATTTTAGGGTTCTTAATCTTGAATTTGGGTATTTTTGATTTGAGCATGATTTGATAAAATTGTTTGTTAGAGTATGCTTAGAAAATGATAACTTAGAGTTATGCATGATCAATTTTATGAAAAATTAATTGGATTAATTTTCCCCAAATCATTGGACTTGGCCGAATTTGAAAGGAACCATATGCTCTTGGTGATTTTTGATTTTAAGCCATTAGATGTGTTTAAAATGTTTGGATATATACTATTTGTGATTTAATTGGATTGAAATCAAAATCGGATATAAAAAATCCCTAAATTGCCGTGAGCCTTGTAAGCATGTTGGGATTGATTTTGCTTCAATTTGTGTTGGACATAAGTTGATTAATTAAAGCATGATTATTAGTGTAATTGGTGTTTTGGAAATATTAATTTAACTAATTAACTATGGCTAATACACTTTAATTAAATAATTGTGATATTTGGAATATTGTGATTAAATTAATTAGGCTTAATTTGGAATTGGGCTAAAAATATTGTATTTGGGCTTGGTTGGGCCAAGTTTGGTTTAGGATAATTGGTTGGATCCAATTGGGCCTAAAACCATTTCCATAAAGTCCAAATATGATAAATGTGCCTTTAAATAATTAATTGGGCCTAATGGGCCAAAATTAATTTTGTGGCAAAGGGTGATTCCTTATTGGGCTTTGGTTTCCAAAGTCCATGCCTTATGATTTAATTAAAAGCCCATTAGACTTTAATTCAATTGACATTGGATGTTAATTGGGCTTTGAGACCCATTAAGATTAGATTTGGAATCTAAGTCATAAAGGCACATCAAAAGTGTAATTATTTAATTTGGAATTAAATAAAGAATTAGTATTGAATACAAATTAAATTGGATTTAATATTGTAGTTTGATATAATTCAAGAATTTGTACTTTGAGTATTTATTCTTAAACGAGTTGGACTCGCGCAAATCAAATCGTTGTTTGAATATTGGATGGTCATTAATTAAATATTTATTAATTGGATTAGATTGATTGATAACATGTTTTATGTGAATACATGGATGTGATGTATGAATAATATATATCGGATGGATATTAGATGGGTGAGGGCAATTTTGGAAATTGTTATAATAAATTTAGAATTTATTAAATTGGACCTGCGTGTCCAGCCTTTATCTATCGATTCTTTGTAATTCTCTTCTCACATATTCCCCTCAATGTAAATGAGGTTTCTTTAGAAGTATTATGTAATTGGGTAGAAGTTAGAATAGTGCTAGCCTGGGAGAGGAAAGTGAGTGATTTGTTATAGGAACAATTTGTGAGATATCCATACGCATATCATTATTAATTTATTTTTCGCGCCTTATTATGCTTTTAGAATGCATGCTTAAGGGTGTATGATGAGACCTAATCAAAGATAATAAATTGGTTGCCAATTTACGCGAAAAGCCCTCAACAAATATGAAGCATTTTCCTTCCATTGAGTGATTCATTCTCAAGATCCATGATTGACACTGGTTTATTGGCCAACGTCAAGACCTTTGTCCATCGCGGATGTGTTTGAATCATGAAGGCTTTGTTCCATATCATACGCCTTGGGCAAGTTTTGATTTGTTGGTCAAAGTCAAGGTCACTTCTTGTTCATCGGCCTCGATTACGAAGCTTTCCCACTGTCAATAGGTCGCGCTTAACTAGAATCATTAAGCTTGTTGAGCCAAAGCCAAGGCTTAGTTGATTTAGAGGAAAAAGGTTAGGAAATATATTGGATATATGTTTAGGACTTGGAAGTCTACCTACTGGATCTAGCAATTGGATGAAATCCAATTGATCTTAGAGATCTACCTAGTTAAGTATCATACAATTTGTTGGCCAAAGTAAAGATTGTGTGTTATTTAACAGGATCCTAGCCCACTAGGAAACTAGGTTTCCCCGAGTACTCCACAAAAGGTTAGAGGCTCGCCGAAAAATAGTGGGAGGCAAGTATTAAATTTGCAATTTCGTTTAGATACTTGCCAATACGCGCTCATTTCATTTTTCGTCATTATTTAAATATTAATATATTAGTTGGACTAATATTTAATTGTTATTTTAATTTAACAGTTGGACTGTATTCAGACTATTTCATTTATAGTTGATTATATAATTGGATTATAGCAATCAATATTTTTGAATTTAACCAATCAATTGTAGTTGATTATATAGTTAGACTATAGTAATCATTATATTCGATTATGCCTGAAATCGTTGATTGGATAGTTAGACTATTGGAATCAAGATAACTGAAAGATTAGCGTTTAAAACATATTCCTGGGTGAAAATGTCTTTAAGCAGCTTTAATTATTAGATTGGGAATAGAACCTCAGGATAGTCCTGGGAACTAAGATGTTATTCTATTTGATAGAGTGACATCTCGGGCCTGAGCTCGGAGTTGAGCAAATAGTAGAGCATGAGCTTTGGAAGACTCATGGTGATGATAACTTAAGTGCTCAATCCTTTATGCTTGCCGCAATGACTCTTTAATTCCGTCATCAGAATTAAGGATTAGATCATTATACCATGATGTTGAAATTAAAGGATCTTCAAAGATCTAACCTTAGATCTTAGAAGTACTAATTGCAATAGAAAACTCTTGGAAAGTTAATGGCTATGCTCAATGAGACAGAGCCAGAGTTTGCAAAAGGGCAAGAAGCGCAAGACGCATTTTACTTCGACATCCCAGATGGCCAAGGCTTGGCCGAAAGCTTCTGGGTGTGAAGAAAAAGGCAAAGGTAAAATCATCACAGTCTTCTTGGAAGACAAAGGACATATCCCAATATGTCTGCCTAAACTGTGGCAAACGGGGTCACTGGAAGCGTGACTGTCGTATGGAAAAGACAAACATGAAGGAAGTAAAGACGGGCAAGGCTCCGACTTCAGGTATGTTTGTTATAAACATGTCCACTGCTGGTTTTAAAATTGGATTTTAGATACTAGATGTGGTACATAAATATGTACTGATGTTCAGAATCTGCTGATTGGCAGGATACTGACTTCAGATGAGATCGACCTATGAGTCAGAAATGGGACGAGAGTCGCTGTTTTAACCGTAGAAACCTAAGTTTTGGAACTGCCCTTTGGGCATGTACTTGAATTAGGAAACTGTTATAATGTACCTAATTTGACTAGAAATGTTATCTCTATATCTAGTATAACTCGTTGCGGGTATACCTTTATATTCTAGAACACTAAGTGTTTTGTTTTATAAAGATGATATTGAGATAAGCACATTAGATGTGAATAACAATATTTATATTTAGAATATGAATGAATCTCATACATATAACATGACAAACAAGTAGCTCAAACTGAATTAATCAGATGAGGCTTATTTGTGGCATTGTTATCTGGGACACATTAACAAGACTCGAATATCCACACTTTTGAAGAGTGGGTACTAGGATGGATTTGATTCTAATTCAAATAATATCTACGAATCTAGTTTATTAGGCAAAGTGCTTAAAACACATTTTACTTGGTAAAAGTGCAAGTGCCACCGATCTGTTAGCCCTTGTTCATAGTGACGTAATTGGCCCATGTCTAGCTAGGCTAGAGAAGGATATGAATACTTCGTAACCTTTACGGATGTGGCATCGCGTTACGGTTATGTGTATTTTATGAAACACAAGTCAGAAAATTTTGAGTAATTCAAAGAGTTTCAACACGAAATATAAAAACAGACCGGCAAGAGTATTAAAACATCATGATTGGACCATGATGGAAATACTTAAGCAATTTCTTGACTATTTGAAAGAGTATGGTATTCTTTCATAGTGGACTTATCCCGGAACACTTCAATTTGACGGTGTGTCCGAACAGAGAAACCGAACTTTGTTGGACATAGTAAGGTTAATGTTGAGTCACTCTGAGCTACCAATTTCCTTCTAAGGATACACATTAAAAATTGCAATACTTATTTTGAATAAGGTTCCATAAAAATCTGTTAGACTGACTTCATATTAAATATGAACAGGAAAGAAATTGGTTTCTCATTCCTGAAGATTTGGGTATAGGTTGTCCTAGGGAAACCAAAGTATAGTACTTATACAACTCACAAGAGAACAATGTAATAATTACTCTCCATGCGATTTTCCTAAGAGGAATACCTATATGCAGTGGTAAGTGGGAGGAAAGTAAAACTCGATAAAAATTGAAGTAATACTGTTTCAGGCACTGATTCCTTAACAGAACACAAACAGTTCATCTGGGAAAAAACTGTACCAATAATCTTCAAATACATAAGAACCGCATAGGTCGGAGAGAGTCAGAAAATAACCTGAGAGGTATGGGTTTCTGATCTCACCTCATGAAGATGTTAATCTTATGGAGGAAGACTAACCGGCTACGTATGAGGAAGTTATACAAGGTATCGACTCCCTATTATGGAAAAGTGTCATGAAGTCCGAAATGGATTCCATGTATACCAACCAAGTTTGGACACTGGTTGATGTGCCAGAAGGCATTGTGCCTATTGGTATTATATAAATCTTCAAGGAAGACATACATGGATGGCAACATACAAACGTACAAGTTAGGCTTGTACAGAAAAGGTATTGTCATCAACATGGTGTCGATTACGACGAAACCTTTTACCGGTTGCCATGATTAAATCCATTCGGATAATGTTTGCTAGTGCTGTATGTTTCATTTATGAAATATGACAGCTGAACATCAAAACCGCTTTCCTTAAACGGAAAAATTTTGGAGGATGTTCATCAACATCCTGACGATTTTGTTGTACCAAAACAAGCAAACAAGGTTTGCAAGATCAATCCATTTATGGATTGAAGCAAGTATTGAATTCTTGGAACCATCGTTTTGATATAATCATAATGATATATGATTTAATTCAAAACAAAAGATGATTCTTGTGTATATAAGAAGGTTAGTGGGAGCGCACTGACAATGATTGTCCTATATAATGATGACATATCATTTCTTGGAAATGACATTCCCATAACACAATTGGTGAAAGCTTGGCTTTCATGAAAATTCTCCATAGAAAACTTAGGAGAGGCAACATTTATTCTAGGAATAAGGATGTACTGGGATAGATCTGAAAGTTGTTGGCACTCTCCGAGAACTCGTACATTAAAAAGATGTACGTGACCTGGTGTCACATATGCTTTGAGCATATGGAGTCACAATCAGGCCAATCCAGGTGATGGTCACTGGATTGATGTTAAGAACATCCTTAAGTATCTTAGATGAACTAAGGATGTTTTCTTAAGCTATGGAGAAGGAGAACTTGAGGTGACTGGGTTCACCGCTGCAAGTTTCCAAACCGAATAAAGATGACTTTAAGTCGCAATAAGGGTACGTATATAGTTTGAATATCGGAACAGTGAGCTGGAAATCTTCCAAGCAAGATACTGTTGCCGAATAAACAACAAAAGCGGAATATTGCTGCAGCTGAGGCAGCAAAAGAAGCAATTTTGGATCTATAAAATTCCTAATTAGATTAGGAGTAGTTCTGTTGCCAACTGAGCTAAGCTACAACACAGGCTAAATAATCACGGTCTCATCAACGATCCAAGTATATACTTCAATTATTTCATCTGATTCGTCGAATCATACATCGTGGCGATGTGATGATTGAATAAATCGCATCAGATGATAACCTTGCAAATCCGCTGACGAAAGCAGTTTCTCAGTAGAAGTTTGAGCGACCCGTACATAGTTCAGGTGTAGAACACTTGAGTGATTGGCTATAGGCTAAGTGGGAGATTGTTGGACAATTATGACCCATAGCATCACTATTTGTACAGAACATGGTGTTGTTGTACAAATTACTATGTGACAAAGGAAATTTCTCTTTTATCATTTGTAATTGGATTACCGAGATACATAAATGATAAAAGTCCATATGATTAGTACCAGATTAATAAGATATGAGACAATATTAATCCACTAAGGTTTAATCATTAAATATCCCTAGTCGTAGTATTATCGAGACTGGACATCGATAATGTGGAATAGACTAGTATTACACTTGTGCGCGTTATGGAAGCGTAACGGCATAGTTCTTGTATATTTGGGTATTGGATACTCATGCAAGTGTAATAGGAAGTACCGTTTACCGATGGTACGGAAACAGCTTCACTCTGGATAAACCCCTTGAAATCTCATTGGTAGTATGACTATGTGTCTATGGGAATCCGAATCAGGTAGGTGTATTGGTCTTAACCTGAGACTTGCATCGCTAATACTTGCGACAATCAATATACTTTGGTTTTGGTCGTCCGGGGCATTAACAGGTTCCGTGTACGCCTCTTCTGGGTATACTGAGAATCGTAGTGTAATGGGTGCGATGTCAAGATGGAAGTATCAATTCAGTCATATGGAGATGATGATCACGTAGGATATGGAACTAGTACTCTTAAATACTGCACTCATCGGGATAATATGACTAGGTCATGATTATCAGATTATAGAGAGTAGTTACCCGAGATCCGATATATGCTTCGTACGGGGCAGACACAATTCCAGCCCTAGGTCTAGCATGTGATATCGATACTGGATCGTAATACGCAATACTACGTATACTACGACTGACATAGATTATATATTCCTTAAAGAATATTTCTGGAGAATTGGGTAGGCAGGGTGCTTTGCTAGAAGCCAACCATGTCTTGTAAATCGGTAAGAATGTGGTACTAGGTAGGCAGGTATTCGGATACTTCGATGACCGTATTTACTGCCAACATATTCAGGGATCTTATGGGTCGCTTCCCGAAGATTCACCGATGACGTATGACTCGAACATAATTAATCTGGAATTAATTAGAAGAGAGAGAAAATTAATCTAGGATTAATTGCGGAAAGATTTTATCTGGGATAAAATTCTATTAGAAGAGAGAGAACGATTAATTCGGAATTAATCGATTAAATAATATATTCGATATATTAAATGAAATTAGATTTCATAACGGAATTAAAATTGGATTTTAATTCGGGCGAACTAATTAATTTAGAATTAATTTGCGAGCGATTTTCGTAATAATTTTGCGGGGCATTATTATTTAATTAAATTTGATTTAATTAAGTCGCGACGAAAAATTCGTTAATTCGAAATTAACGAACCCGGGCCCGAAATGTGTTGCGTCACCCGACTTAAATTTTGAATTTAAAGTGGGGCACACTTTACTTACATCACTAGTCACTTTTGTGATGGAAGTTACATCAACTTTTATTTGATGTAAGTCACATCACCTTTTTGGTGATGGAGGTGGTTGAAAGCATTAATTGGATTTTGCTCTCAACACACTTACTTTTTGGTTTTGAATAAACCATATACACAATTTTGGTTTTGACTTGGTCATAAGTTCAATTGTTTTAGAAACAAAACACAACCAAAAAAAAAACGTAACCTCTCTTTCTTCTCTCCTTGGCCGAAACTTTGCCTCTTTTTTCCTCTCAAATGGTGTGAAGCTTGGCTTCACTTCTTCTTGATTTTGTTGCAAAATCTAAAGAGCTAGCACTCAAAGGATCATAGAAAGGTGATAGGGAAACATTCCCTAGAGTTTGGAATTAAAGAACAAGCTTGGAAGCTCAACATACATCAAAGAGAGGAGCTTGGAGCAACTTCTCAAAGGAAAAGTTTTGAACTCTACACCTACATCCAATCCGCCCAATGTAAGTATTTCCGCTACTTTTTTTGCGTATTCACATGTTTTATGCTTAATGATCTTGGATTTATTTCTTAGAGAACCCAACAAATAAGTATCGATCCCACGAGGACTTAAAACTTAAGCTATTAATTTTTATGAGGCCAAATGATTACTAGTATCTAACAGATTGATTGATTGACTGGGTGATGACTTTAAACTTAGAAACAAGTAAATAAAATTGCGCAAAAGTAGGTTGAGGAAAATTAAAATTTATAAAACTATCCAGGGTTGTGATTTCTTCCAAAATCTTTTTAAAGACGAATTGGTTAATTAATGTTTGTGTATTATATCGGTTTACTAACCTGTAACACGAAATTATGCAAAAGCCTCTGTCGATGGTCAGATTCAAATACCCAGTATAACCCAATTGAACCAAATTACCTAGATTCATTAAGATTAAGTTTCAATTATGGCTACCCCTGCACGACAGATATATGTCTATCCTGTAAGGAAATCTATTAAAGGGTTATCTATTCTCAAGGAAGATCGTGGGCTATTAAGTCTAAGGCTAAAACCTAAAATTCATTTGTCAAGTTTATTTTAAGTTTAACAGATCAATCTTATTAATGGCCAATTAACAAGAAGCATTAAGCTTAAGACTTAATAAGTAAACCCTTATATTACCAAAACTATAAAATAACCCCTTATAAACCGGTGATATTGGAATTCATCACAACCCTAGATAACTAACTTAGTTACGACACATAACTAAGGCTAGTAAAAACTTAAATAAAATAAAAGACATAAAGTAAAATGCTGAAAAGTAAATAAGGAAAATTACAATAAAAGAAAATGCTAGGGCTAGAGGATCTACTTTTATCACTACTATTTTAGATATCTCTCTTAATATAATATATTAACTTGTGTATTATTACCAACCAGCCATATAGGCGGTAACCTGATTAAGTCAAATTAAGTCCAACCGACCATAAAGGCGGTATCATTATTTGTCCATAAACCAGCCATATAGGCGGTAATTACAAGCTGACCAACCAGGCGGTATCCATGCTTACTCAGGTTAAAACCAGTTTATAATTGATTACCAATCGACCAATATAGCGGTATCCTTGTTAAGTCAAATTTTAAATAGTGAATATATTATAATTAAGGGAGATTAATCTAAATAGCAGTAATAAAAGTTTTACCTTTCACCCTAGCAGGGGGAAGTTACCTTCTCATGTTGAATAGTAAAAACTGAAAAAGTAAAGAAAGTAAATTATTATTACAGAAAGTAATTAAAATAAATTACAAACTGAAATTAAAATAAACTAGATATAAAACTCCCTTTTACATCAGAGAATTCAGAGAGGAAGGTACATCTGATATCAGAAAAATGAGCAGAATTTATAGGCCTCAGTGGTGGTGACGCGTCGCGACGCGCGTGATTGGTGACGTGGAACGTGGAGAGCTCGACATGTGGCAGTGGATAAGGTGATAAGGTGACACATGGCAGAGGCGGCTGGGAGCTGAATGATTGTGCTGACGTGGCAATGATGTGGCGACACGTGGCGATGTGGATTTTCGGCACTATAGGATTGCGACACGTGGCACACAATGATTGGCTGATGATGACGTGGCTGACACGTGGTGCATTGACTTGGCATGTTTCTGATGTGGACGCTGACCTGGAAGACACGTGGATATCCATAGGATGATGACACATGGCGCGGTGTACGTTAGCAGATCTCCTCTGATGTTGACACGTGGCATGCGCATGTTAGCATCCGGCGCATGTTAGCAGACTTCTCAGATTTTGACATGTGGAAGGGCATATTTTAGCATGAAGCGACGTATGTTAGCACAGCCCGGCGCACGTTAGGCGTCGCGACGCCAAAGGATTGCGCGTCGCGACGCGAAAAATGATGATTTTTCCTTTTTTGTCCTTTTTCACTATTTTAGCCCCAAATCACCTCCAAAATGTCCTGAAACTTTATTTATCTACAAAATAACACAAAACACATCAAAATATTCACAAAACTCAAGAAATTATACAAAATATTAGGTCAAATGAGTGGGAAATAATGATACATTTACCACTCATCACACCCCCAAACCTAACATTTTGCTAGTCCTCGAGCAAAACACAAAATAAAATAACTTAAATAAATTAAGCTAAGCCACTTTCGTAGAGATCACAGTTGCATTTAGTATATGCATCAAGCCTTTAAACCCCTAGGTGTCCCTGGTGGACGAGTTGTAGTCTCGTGAGGGTTTACAGCAATGATACCCACAAATATTTTACAATAGTAAAATGAAAGTAAAACTAATGCACACAAAAGCAAAAAGACAAGAGAAAAGATAATAAAGAAGTTAGTGATTAAGCAGGTGAAACTTCTACTCCAAGTTACTAGTTGTTTTCTTTCTTTCTAAATTACCAATAAGTAAATTCTCCAATTATTTTTACCATTCTTCATATACACAACCAACAAAATATTAATCAACTCATTTTGCCCACAATAGTCACAAGTGCAGTTGAGAAGAGAGTAATATTTGTGTCCTAAAGTTTTATCAGAATTCACACCTTTTTGCAGCAATAGAATAGTTTTTCTGATTTTTTCTTTCTTTTTGAATTTTTTTTATATACAATATCTTTTGTCTATGTAGCGAGCTTTGGGTCAGTGACTCCCAAACCAGTTGGTTTTAGGGCACTAGGTGTTAAGACACCCTTACAGACTTAATTACTCAGACTTCCGATATATATATTTTTGCAACATCATTGATCTATGTAGCGAGCTTTGGGCCAGTGGCTCCCAAACCAGTTAACTTTAGGGCACTATGTGTTAAAACACCCTTACAGACTTAATAACTCGGATCTCAGACGTTGTTTTTTTTATCCCATCGCTTTTCATAGATGCTTCCTCCAATTAAACTAGAGCACTGAATTTTACAAGCTTTTCAATTACAACTCATGTCCATATGTTACCATGCACGTTAATAATACCTGTCAACTGAGCATATGAAGATCCATTTTAGTCAGTATTATGGAGAATTCACAAATTAAATCATTTAAAAGGAAATAAACAATAATTAACTTGTTTCGAAATAGGTTTGAAATACGTCTCATGAGTGGAAACTCCTTACACAGCTATCTCACACCAATTTCACCCGATTAATCAAATTAAAAACATAAAAACACAAAAAAAAAATTAATTTTTATAAAAAATTTCAATTTTTTTGTATTTTTTGAAAAATTTTGGATTAAAAGAACATACAAATAACATACAAACAAGATACTAATCAACTATTCCCCACCCCCAAACCTAAATGAGACATTGTCCCCAATGTCTTAAAAAGTAGAAGCTGAGTTCAGAAGATAATACATGGTTAGCTGAAATTCTACATCTAGAAAGGAAATTAAAGGTTAAGATCCGGATTTATTCGATGCTTCTTACCACGATCATCATCGAACCATTTTATCTTTGAAAGGATAGGGTCAATCTGTGGTTCGAAGGCTAAGATTTGGTCAATTAAATCCTGGGTAGTTCTAGAAGTGTCGAGGAGTTCTTTCAGAGATTTTGACACGAACCCATTTCTCCGGGCATCATCAAGAAATACACAAAGAAAATCATAAAATCCATCTGCGTTGAACAATCCAATTGTTTTCTGGTGTATGTTCAAGTTCGCCCAAGATAACACTGTAAAATCTCCTCCAACGTGCCCAAACCACCTGGCAAAGCAATAAAAGCATCAGCACGGTTAATCATTTCCACCAGTCGTTCAGACATACCTAGCACGATCAGTTCTTCTCCGTTTGATGATCCTATAAGATCTGCCTCTGCCAAGGGTTTTGGGATGATTCCCAGAACTTGACTGCCTTCATCCTGTACGGCCTTTGAAACAATCCACATTAGTCCAAGACTGCCTCCGCCATATACTAGGTGCATATTCTTCTTAACTATGACTCATCCCAATTCATGTGTGCTGCTACGTATTGTGGCTTAGTACCAACACTAGTACCACAAAAGACACAGATATTTTCAACTCGTCTTCTTGAAGTGGCTTCCATTTTTATCTGGATGCCTTCAAAAGTGCAATGATGAATTGAATTTATAACACCTGAAAAGGGTGAGTAAAAATAATAGCACTAGTACCTGACAAATGACAATTATTAGTTAAATAGTAAAATAAATCGTGATAGTAAAAAAGGTCTGGATTCTGTCGAGAAAAATAAAAGAAAACAAAAAAACAAATTACAATTATTAGGAAAAAAAAAGATATAATATTTACAATAATTTATTGCTTGATTGACGTCTATGCGTCAGGGACAAGCTTCTCATCCAATTTTCTTAAAAATTGGCAAACATGGTCTTTTTGAGTCAGATTCCCGACACTTAAATGTTGTCTTTCTCTTAGAATTGTGTATATAACACGCAAATTTCGTGATACACATATCGACTGGGATGCGTCTCAAGAGTTTTAGATATGTCATCCAAAGACTCATTACTTAAGCCATCCCTAATGAAATTAATCTTATATTCACGGTTATCAGACATCATTCCTAAAGAACGACAACGAGTATCACAAAACATGCGAGCACATTTATAGCATACACTCATTCTTTTAGCTCTTCTCTTTTTAGCATAGGTGTTTCTTCCTAAACTAGGCAGATGTGAAATAAAAGAGTCAGAAGACTCACCTACCAATCAGACCCGTGCTTCAATAATCCAACGAATGTCAGTTGGAATACCTTTGATCATCAGTAGTCTCATTCGTTCCAAGCGAGCTTTGTAGACTTTCATCTGAGATTTTTGAGGGAGAGAAGGAAATTGCTTGTGAAGATTTGTGAGAGCTTCTTCCATCGTGAAATGACTTTACTTGTAAAAATTAAACACACAAAAATAAAACACACCAGATCACAATATATACACAAATTGCATGGGTTGCCTCCCTACGAGCGTTAAGTTTAACGTCGTCAGCTAGACGTGACTTCTCGAACGTTAGGCTGGATCTGAAAGTGTGACACTTTTTTTTGTCGCTCAAATGATTCTCCTAAGTAGTGCTTGACACGCTGACTGTTAACCTTGAATGTTTCAGTGGTGTTGGGATCCAGTAACTCAACAGCTCAATATGGTAAAACCTGAGTGATCACAAATGGACCTGACCACCTTGATTTCAACTTTTCAGGGAAAATTTTTAACCTTGAATTGTACAACAACACATGCTGCATTGGTTCCAATTGTCTGCTCACTATTTCGGTCATGCCATTTCTTGGTCTTTTCTTTGTATAATCTGGCATTCTCATAAGCTTGTAGATGAAACTCCTCCAATTCGTTATGTTGGTGAAGTCGTTTCTCTCTTGCAGCTTGTGGATCAAGATTCAACTTCTTCAGTGCCCAGTACGCCTTGTGTTCAAGCTCAACTGGCAGATGGCATGCTTTCCCAAACACCATACGATATGGGGACATACCAATGGGTGTCTTGTAAGCTGTCTGATAGGCCCATAATGCGTCATCCAGTTTTGTAGACCAGTCATTTCCTATTGATCCAACGGTTCTCTCCAAGATTCTTTTGATTTCCCTGTTTGAAACTTCAACCTGTCCATTTGACTAAGGGTGGTAGGCAGTGGTAACTTTATGAGTAACTTCGTATTTGGATAGGAGCACATCAAAATATTTGTTGCAGAAATATGTGCCACCATCACTGATAATAGCCCGAGGTGTTCCGAAGCGAGTGAAAATATTCTTTTTAAGGAATTTGATCACCACTTTTGAATTGTTTGATGGCAGTGCGATTGCTTCAACCCATTTGGAGACGTAGTCTACAGCAACCAATATGTACAGGTTTCCGAACGATGGCACAAAGGATCCCATAAAATCAATACCTCACACATCGAATATCTCCACTTCCAGAATATTTTGCAGTGGTCCTTCATTTCTCTTTCAAATATTCCCCGTTCTTTTGCACATGTCACATTGAAGAGAAAACAAGTAAGCATCTTTAAAAAGAGTGGGCCAAAACAAACCTGATTGTAGGACTTTGGCTGCAGTTTTGTTTTCGCTGAAGTGTCTGCCATATGGTGATGAATGACAATGTTGAAAAACACTGTTGACCTCCTCCTATGGAACACACCGTCTCAATAATTGTTCAACACAGCCTTTGAACAGGTACGGCTCATCCCAAACACAGTGCTTGACTTCTTTGAAGAACTTCTTTCGTTGCTGAGTTGTCCATTCCAACGGCCATTTTCCCGAAACTATGTAGTTGACATAGTCAGCATACCAAGGGACATTATGCAATTTCATGGCAAACAACTGTTCATCTGGAAAATTTTCTTTGATTGTCAGTTCTTTGCCAGCCGTTTCTCCATTTTCGAGTCTCGATAAATGATCTACCACCTGATTTTCTGTCTCTTTCTTGTCTCTGATCTCCACGTCAAATTCTTGTAGAAGAAGTATCCAACGGATCAATCTGGGTTTGGCATCTTTCTTCGTGATCAAGTATTTGATTGTTGAATGATCTGTGTAACCACCACTTTGGGACCCAGCAGATATGAGCGGAATTTGTCAAAAGCGTACAGTGGTTATGTAGTTGAGTTGAGCTTCATTCAAAGTTCTGTTGGAGTAGTAAATGGTGTGGAAAATATTTGCTTTGTGTTGTCCCAAAACTGCACCTACAGCAAAATCACTAGCGTCACACATTACCTCAAATGGAAGGGTCCAGTCTTGTGCTACAATAATAAAAGCAGAAACCAGCTTCTGTTTTAGGATCTCAAAAGTTTCATGGTATTCTTTGGTGAAGTTGAAGGCACATCCTTCTCCAGAAGATTGCACAGAGGTTTAGCAATCTTGGAAAAGTCTTTAATAAATCTCCTGTAAAAACCTGCATGTCGAGAAAGCTCCGAATCCCTTTGACTGATGTTGGCGGAGGTAGTTTTTTAACTATTTCAATCTTTGCTTTGTCTACCTCGATTCCCTTTTGTGAGATCCGTTTTCCAAGAACAATGCCTTCCTGCACCATGAAGTGGCTTTCTCCCAATTGAGTACCAGGTTGGTATCTTCGCATCTTTGTAATACTTGTTCCAGATTTTGCAAGCAGTGGTCAAAAGAGTCTCCAAACACAGAGAATTCATCCATAAACACATCCATACTCTGTTCCAGCATGTCTAAGAAAATAGCCATCATGCAACGCTGAAATGTGGCAGGAGCATTAGATAGTCCAAATGGCATCCTGCGGAATGCAAAAGTACATAGGGACATGTAAAAGTGGTTTTCTCCTGATCTTCTAGGGCGATAGAAATCTTATTGTACCCCGAATATCCGTCCAAAAAATAATAGAACTCATGTCCCGCCAGTCTGTCTAGCATCTGATCAATGAATGGAAGCGGAAAATGGTCTTTCCTTGTTGATTTGTTCAACTTCCGGTAGTCCATACATCTCTCCATCCAGTCACAGTTCTTGTTGGAATCAGCTTGTTCTTTTCATTTGTGACTATAGTTATTCCTCATTTCTTTGGTACACATTACATAGGACTCACCCAAGTGCTGTCTAAGATGGGGTAAATGATGTCAGCATCCAACCATTTGATGATTTCTTTCTTCACGACTTCCTTCATGATTGGATTGAGTCTCCGTTGATGCTCCACTATGGGTTTGTACTCATCATTCATCAGAATCTTGTGCATGCAAAATGATGGACTAATGCCTCGAATATCTGCTATAGTCCAGCCAAAGGCTCTTTTGTTCTCGTAACACTCTCAGCAACTTTTTTTCCTGCTCCAATGTTAGTGAAGAAGAAATAATAACAGGTAATTCAGAAGAGTTTCCAAGAAATGCATACCTGAGATGGCTCGGTAGTAACTTCAGCTCCAACTGTGGTGGTTCTTCAATTGAGGGCTTGATTCGATCTTTCTTCAGAAGTTCCAGACTTTCAACTGGTGGTGTTGATTTGAATCAGAATGGTTTGTCAATGTAGTTGATACATTCCAGGATTTCAGCATATAGCTCGCTGTCAGTCATGTTAGTGATGCAAGCTTCAAGTGTATCTGTGGGATTTGGCTCAGTATCCTGAACGATACTATCAACAACATCAATTCTGAAACATTCTTCTTCCTTTTAATCGCTAGGGAATTTCATGGCTTTGAAAACATTAAAGGTAACTTCTTGGCCTTACACTTTCATGGTTAGTTCTTTTTTTTTTGCACATTAATAACAGTTCGACTTGTAGCCAAAAATGGTATTCCAAGAATGATAGGTACATCTTTATCTTCTTCCATGTCAAGGATAATGAAATCTGCTGGGAGAATAGGTTTGTCGACTTTGACCAGCATATCTTCAACAACACCTCTTGGAAATACGAGCGTTCGATCAGCAAGTTGTAGAGAGACTGAGGTAGGCATTGCTTCTCCAATTTACGGTTTCTTGTATATAGAAAAAGGCATCAAATTAACACTTGCACCTAAGTCATATAAAGTCTTACCGATATAATGTTCTCCAATGGTGCATGGAACAGTGAAACTGCCAGGATCTTTCAACTTCGGGGGAAGTTTCCTCTGAATGATGGCACTGCACTCTTCTGTCAATGCTACTGTCTCGTAATCTCCCAATCTCTGTTTTCGTGAAAGAATTTCTTTCATGAATTTGACGTAGCTGGGCATTTCTTCTAAGGCTTCTGCGAATGGAATGTTGATATGCAGCTTTTTGAACACCTCCAGGAATCGAACAAATTGCTTGTCCAGCTTGTTTTTCTTAAGTCTCTGTGGAAAAGGTGGAGGTGGAGTGATTTGATCTTTTTCCTTTGCTTCTTTTTCCTCCATCTGTGGAACTGCATCTTTTGGAACTTCTTCAATGGATGCCTTGATTCCAACATCTTTGTTGATCTCAGTGCTGCTTTTGAAGGTAATGGCTTGACATTGTCCCTTCCCTCGGTTCCTTGGATTTGGTTCTGTGTTGTTGGGAAGATTCTCTGGAGGTCTGTAACTTGAGTATTGGCCAATTGTCCAATTTGATTTTCCAATGTTTTGATGGAAGCATATTGGCTTTGAAAAATAGCATCATATGCTGCTTGTTGCTTTTTGAACATTTCTGCAATCCATTCTTTCATTTCTGGTTCTTTTTCAAACTCATGGCCTTTGTTCTGTTGCTGGAATCCAGGTGGTGGATAGTTCTTTTGCCCTGAATTATTGCTCCATGAAAAATTGGGATGATTCCTCCACCATGGGTTGTAGGTGTTGGAATATGGATTGTTCCACTGTCTGTTGAAATTGTTGAAAAAATTCACCGTTTCTTCAAGTTGGTTTGGTTCTAGTGCTCCTCCATATGGTGAACTTGTGGATCCAGTGGTAAGAGTCTCCATGAATTTGCATATCTGATCCAGCTTGGCGTTGACTGCTGTATTGGCTCCAACTTCATAAATTCCTGTAATTCTTTGGATCATGCTCCTTTCTATTGGCCATAAGGAATTATTGTTGGCCCTTTCTTTGATTAGGTCTCAGGCTTGATCTTCTCATTTTTCCATCAAAGCTCCTCCAGCAGCAGCATCAATTGTGGTTCTCATCAATCCAGAAAGTCCATTATAGAAAGTTTGGACTTGAAGCCATTTTGGAATCTCATGGTGAGGACATTTCCAGAGCAAATCTTTGTACCTTTCCCAAGCTTCGTAGAGAGTTTCCGAGTCTTGTTGCACAAAGGATGTGATGTCATTCCTCATCTTTCCAGTTCTGGCTGGTGGAAAGTACTTTGCAAGAAATTTGGTGGCTAAAGTGTTCAAATTTACGATGGAACCTGTTGGTAATGAATGTAGCCAAGCTTTAGCTCTGTCTTTCAAAGAATATGGAAAAACATGCAGTCTTATTGCTTCTTTAGCTCCTCAGTTGTAATTGAAAGTGTCACAACTTCCAGGAAGTTGCTGATGTGAGCATTAGGGTCTTCAGTTACATTCCCCCCAAACTGAACTGATTTCTGAATCATCTGATGTCACATGCATTTTCTGGTAAGAGAGGAAGAACAATACAAGAAATGAAGCCGTCGACCACCACAATGATTATGTCTCGAATGGGAATTGGTGGTACAACCTCTAAAGGTTCAGGTTCCATGTTGATCAGTGCTTCTTGGCCTTCTCGCCTTTCCCTTCTCAACTGTTTGATGGTTCTTTCAATCTCTGGGTCAAGTGGTCGAAGTTCAAAGCTTCTGGTTCATCTCATGTAGTGTCTGAGAACCTAAAACAATGAAAAAAAAAACAATAAGTAAAAAGAAATTAGATACAAGTAAAGTATCCAACCCCAAAACTAATAGTGAAAGCTAAATAAGTCTCCGGCAACGGCGCCAAAAACTTGACAGGTGCGAAATCACACACGTATAACACAAGCGCACGTATCTTTCAAGTAGTATAATAAGTATCGATCCCACGAGGACTTAAAACCTAAGCTATTAATTTTTATAAGGCCAAATGATTACTAGTATCTAACAGATTGATTGATTGACTGGGTGATGACTTTAAACTTAGAAACAAGTAAATAAAATTGCGCGAAAGTAGGTTGAGGAAAATTCAAATTTATAAAACTATCCAGGGTTGTGATTTCTTCCAATATCTTTTTAAAGATGAAGTGGTTAATTCATGTTTGTGTATTATATCGGTTTACTAACCTGGAACATAAAATTATACAAAAGCCTCAGTCGATGGTCAGATGCAAATACCCAGTATAACCCAATTGAAACATATGTCTATATCAACCAAATTACCTAGATTCATTAAGATTAAGTTTCAATTATGGCTACCCCCGCCCGACAGGTATATGTCTATCATGTAAGGAAATTTATTAAAGGGTTATATATCCTCAAGGAAGATCGTGGGCTATATATCTACTTTCATCACTACTATTTTAGATATCTCCCTTAATATAATATATTCACTTGTGTATTATTACCAACCAGCCATATAGGAGTAACCTGATTAAGTCAAATTAAGTCCAACCGAACATAAAGGCGGTATCATTATTTGTCCATAAACCAGTCATATAAGCGGTAATTACCAACCGACCAACCAGGCGGTATCCATGCTTAGTCAGGTTAAAACCAGTTTATAATTGATTACCAACCGACCAATATAGCGGTATCCTTGTTAAGTCAAATTTTAAATAGTGAATATATTATAATTAAGGGAGATTAATCTAAATAGCAGTAATAAAAGTTTTACCTGTCACCCTAGCAGGGGGAAGTTACCTTCTCATGTGAATAGTAAAAAACTGAAAAAGTAAAGAAAATAAATTATTATTACAGAAAGTAATTAAAATTAATTACAAAACTGAAATTAAAATAAAGTAGATATAAAACTCCATATTAAATCAGAGAATTCAAAGAGGAAGGTATATCTGAAATCAGAAAAATGAACTGAATTTATAGGCCTCGATGGTGGTGACGCATCGCGACGTGTAGCTCGTGTTTCGACGCGCGTGATTGGCGACGTGGAACGTAGAGAGCTCGACATGTGGCAGTGGATAAGGTGATAAGGTGACACATGGCAGAGGCGGCTGGGAGCTGAATGATTGTGTTGATGTGGCAATGATGTGGCAATGACATGGCGACACGTGGCGATGTGGATTGTCGGCACATTGGATTGCGACACGTGGCATGCAATGATTGGCTGATGATGACGTGGCTGACACGTGGCACATTGACTTGGCAGGTTACTGATGTGGACACTGATGTGGCAGACACGTGGCAATGGCGATTGTCGGCACCATAGGATGATGACACGTGGCGCGGTGCATGTTAACATATCTCATCTGATGTTGACACGTGGCAGGCGCACGTTAACATCTGGCGTATGTTAGCAGACTTCTCAGATTTTGACATGTGGCATGGCACATTTTAGCATGAAGCGGCGCAAGTTAGCACAGGCCGGCACACGTTAGGCGTCACAACGCCAAAGGATTGCGCGTCCCGACGTGCAAAATGACGATTTTGCCCTTTTTATCCTTTTTCACTATTTTAGCCCCAAATCACCTCCAGAATGTCCTGAAACTTTATTTATCTACAAAATAAACAAAGCACATCAAAATATTCACAAAACTCAAGAAACTCTACAAAATATTAGGTCAAATGAGTGGGAAATAGTGATATATTTACCACTCATCACGTTCTTATCTATATCCCAGGTATAATATGAATAGCCTATGATGGAGGAATTATACGTATGCAATGACCTCGACTTGCATAGTTTAGCGAGATTATTTGTGGTCGTAATAATTCATGAGTGGGTGGATTATGGACACGAAATTGGATTATGTGACGAATAAACATAAACTTAGAGAGTCCCACAATATGAAGTGTACTCGTTAAGGACTTGGGAAACGCGTTATGAATAATACAGATTATTCATAATACTTCACCGGATTAACTGAGTTGATTTGAATCGTTTAATCGGTTAAACGAAAAATACATGCATTAGGGCCATTTCAGTCAATTAATAATTAATATGTATTTGTATTTGATGCAAAATTTGATTTGATACATATTAATTAGTTGTCAAATGAGACTTTGACACATGTCATTAATATATGTATTTGTTATTTAATGTAAATAAAATACATATCGCATTAATTAATTATTTAGATGTTTAAATATTAAATATCTAGATAATTAAATTATTTCAATATTACATAATTGTTATGCAATATGTTTGATTATTATTGGTTACATGTGGCATGTTTTTATTAAGCTTAAAGTTTACAAATTGGATTTGTCAACTTAAAAGCTTATTATTAATTAATTAGATTAAAAATGACCAAATGACCAAAATGCCCTTTCTCCTCCTACAAAGTCGGTTTTCCCTTGTATTTAAAGTTGAAAATTTTATTTTCTTCATTTTTAAGACTCCATGGTCGAACCCATCTTCATAAAAAGCTCTCAAAATTTCTTGAAGAAACAAAGGAAGAAAGTGAAGAAATTCAAGAAAAAGTTTAAGGAAATTACAAGATTTTGAGGTAATCTTCAATAATCTTAAATTTAGAATGCTTGTTTCTTATTCTTGAATATCTAGAATAGTTCTAGGGTTTCTTCCTTTCTTATATTTTGGGGCCTATTGATTTGGAGGATGGATTTGGAGGATAGATGCATGTGTGAAGTTGTATTGGATATATTAGTGTAATATTGATTCAATTTTATCATTTGATGACTTGTTGGCATTATAGAGTGTTATGACCACTCTTGTAACTCCTATAATTGTTCTTGAGTTCTTCATATGTGGTGGCTTTGGTTGGTGTAATGTTGATATGGTTAATGTTGAGAAAATTGGATTTAAAGCATGAAAAATGATATTTTTGTTACAAAAATCAGATCTGGAAATTCTGTATTTTTGGTGATGAAAATTATGTTGTATAAATGTATTGGATGTTTTTTGGGCATTGGAACAATTTCCAAAAATTGTTTCGGAGTTGAAATATGCGAAAACGGTGAAAAACGGCGTTACTGGGTAAGTTTCAGGCTTACCGGGTGTCTTCTGTCCAAACAGTGAATTGGCCACTGTTTGGGCAGCCCATGAACTGGCCAAGCACCCTTGGAGCTTACCTGGGCAGCCCCCATGTGTGTCAATTGGTCGGTTCGTACAAAAACGCATTTTATGCCATTTTGCGGAAAACGTTTTCGTAAAAATTTCGCGATGTTCCTTAGCTATTTATGTCGTTATTTGATATCGAATAAATATGTTTAGGTGAAATATGAATAAATTATTTATATTGGATATTGAATAATTTATTCGGTAATTTAAAAAGTTTAAAAATTACGATTTCACCCGAACCGCGAGCTTTCGCTGCGCCCGCGCTAAAACCCCAACATCATGTTGGTCTATATGTTCCCAGACTGAGTTGGAGTACATTGACTCTATCTCGAGATTCATGGCTTTGAGTCATTCCTCTTTATCAGAATCATTCATTGCACTATGATAGGTCAATTGATCATGTATACCATCACTGGATGCAAACTTATGCCTTTCCAACTCCTAGATAGTGATCAGCTTATCGCACAACTCTTCCACTACGTCTAGGTGGCAGATTATTCTGAAAAACTTATATCTCACACTCAGATGTCGAAGGTGTTTTGTTTTTATCAACTGTTGTTGATGATGGTTTGTTGGCTGAACCAGCAAGTAACTCATCGAGTAACACTTTACTTTAAGGTTTGAACTCCCTTAGATAGTCCTTTTTAATAAACATAGAGTTTGTCAACACAAACACCTAGTATTATTTAGGACTATAAAAAAACCCACCCCCAGTCTCATTAGGATAGCATACAAATAGGCACACCTGTGAATATGGCTCAAACTTTATAATCTTATTCTTCAACACATGTGTTGGACACCCCATATACAGAAATGTCATAAACTAACTTTATGACCACTCCAAAACTCTAAGGGAGTCTTAAAAACAGACTTAGATGGAACTACATTAAGGATATACATTAATGTTTGTAATGCATATCCCCATAACGAACTAGGAAATGAACTGTAACTAAACATAGATCTTATCATGTCTAGTAGGGTCGGATTTCTCCTCTCTGTAACACCATTCTGATGTGGTGTTCCAGGTGTTGTGAGCTGGGATACTATCCCATACTCAACTAAGAATTCCTCGAAATCTCTGTCAAGGTATTCTTCTCTATGATCCGATCGTAGAGTTTTGATCGTCTTACATAATTGGTTCTCTTATCCTCAGCATGGTACTCTTTGAACTTTACCAAGGTATCTAACTTGTTCTACATTAGGTAAACGTACCCATATCTCGAATAATCGTCAATAAATGTGAAGAAATATTCATAACCTCCAAGAGCTCTTACATTCATCGGTCTGTAAACATCTGAATGTAATAGCTCAAGTGGTTGATTGGCTCTTATACCTTTTCCAGTAAAAGGTCTCTTGGCCATCTTCCATTGTAGACAAGATTCACATAGTGGTAAAGTTCCAAGACTTAATTGGTTTTAAAGCTCTTTTCTTTATCAACTTATCTATCTGGTCAAGGCTAATATAACCAAATCTAAGATGCCATAGATATATGTCATCATGAGAAATTTTTTGCCATTTTAATTTAGATTTTTCAACCTTAAATATTTCAGTGTTGAGCAGTGAATTATGTGTTAACGGCCTTAAACTTATAAATTTTTTTCAGAGTTTTCAGTGCGTATAGTTAATCCATTTATACCAATAATAACCAAATTATTATTAAACGAAACAGAAAAACCGTCATCCAAAAGTTTACAAATAAAAATCAAATTCCTGCGAAAATCAGGAATAAATAACATATTATTTAAATTTAAATAATTATTACTTAAAAAAATTAAACTAGAAACTCTCATTGCTCTTGCTGAAACAACATCCTTTGTCCCGACCCGCATGGTGTAGTCACCTTCAACAAGGTCCTTACATGAATCAAATAGCTGCAAAGAACAAACATGATTAGTGGCTCCAAAATCAACAATCTATGATGATTTATCATCATCCACTAAAAGAGATTTGATGATAAGTAAATCGTATTTACCTGCGGCCTTCTTCTCTTTCAGCTTAGCAAGGTATTTAAGACAGTTCCTTTTTCCAATGCCTATCATTGTTGCAATGGAAGCACTTTCCCTTGGGCTTGGCATCATTGCACCTACTCTTGCTTTTCTTCATAGGCTTTGTCTTAGCCTTCCCAGTGCGTTTCTTCTTGTTCTTGGCAGATTTAGAAGATTCGATAACATTTGCCTTTCCACTTGGTTTACGAGGTTCCACAAGCATGGACTCATAATAGGTGAGCTCATTTAGCAGTTGAGTCAAAGTAAAAGTCAACTATTGATAACATAGTTGCTTTTAAACTGCAGGAAACTCTTTGGAAGAGTTTCCTTGATCATGGTCACTGGCCATGCTCGTTATTACGAGCTCCATGAGTTTCGGCCGTGTTGAGATAGGGCATCATCCTCAAGACATGCTATTGGACTGATGTCTCTTCCTTCATCCTCACGGTCATCGCTGAGACCATAGCCTCATGTCGTTACCATTTCGAAGGCTGTTCGAATATGCCTTGCAATAACTCCATCATCAAAGATACTGTAGCCATTGGCTAATGCTTTGTAGCAAGAACTTCAAACATCCCTGCTAGGAAGTAGCAGCGGGCTTTCTCATTGGCCGCTACCCATTTCTGGCAGACATCGTATACAACTTGGCCAGAATTTCTTACTGGCTCAGGAGGACATTCCTCCGTCAGGACAAACTTAAGGTCTTCACATACCAGAATGGCATTCATGTTACTTTTCCACTTAATATAATTTTTCTCCCGTTAATTTGTCATTAGAGAGAATAGCAATAATTGTAGTAACCATGGCTGAAATAAAATAAAATAAACATGCATTTAGTATCCATTCATCGCATATTAAAATCATCAAATATTTAGGTATAAAATTAAACATGATGCATGAACCATGTATAATGAATGAGAAACCTTAAAGAATTAATATGCCACGGAAATCTATCATCCCATAATTAAGTGTAAACCCGTAGGGTATGTCAAGTATTTGCATGATAGATCGAGACAATCTCAATTGATTAATATATGCGAGAATGACTCTTATTCATATATCAACCGACCACAGTTTGATTTGATCAAGGAATTTATATTAACAATTAATCATTTCTTCGTGATTATAACCCGTTGTTTCGAAACCCTCAGACTTAACTAGTGAAGTGTCGCCGTAGGGTAGGTAAGTTCACCAGATACATCTAGAGTTCATATCCACTCGAAATCCAAACTTGATATTTATTGGGATATATGTCTTAAAGCTTCATCTGATGCAAACCGAATTATTTGTTATGAAATAAAAATTGCATTATACATTTATCAAAATGTTTGATTTAAATCGCATATTATAAATTATCTTGTTTACCCTTGATTACTCATGTGCCTTTAAACTTAGTGTATGAGTGTTATACACAATAGGATTTAAGTCAGAAGTTAGTTTATCTATAGCTGCGGTCTATTCTATAATTGTATGGCGAGCTTGATCCGAGATCGTCCATGTGCTGACATAAGAATGAAGGCACCTTGTATGATGTGATCATATAGGACTGGACCCATATGGAAATGAATTTCTTATAATATCCGTTAAATAAAAAAATTTATTACAATCTACTAGATTGTCATATATAGATTGATCTGAATCCTGAAAGTATTGTGAACTTTTGCATGGCAAACTATGTCCTTTGATTTACAATGGTGAGGTTGGTGTACCAATCCCAATCAATAGATACGTACTTTGGGGACATGGTTTGGTGTGTAGCTGGGGAAGTTTTACATAGTTATGGAGTTCACTCCTTCTTGCGAGAAGTAAAGGAATATATTCCTTAAGGGTTGATTTGGTACTTGAACGATTAGAGTGCTCAAGTCTTTCTATTGCAAATAAAAATATTAATATTCATAATAGTTATGAATAAATTGTTCATTAGAGAATAAACGGTACTTAAAGTAAAAATAATTAGAGGGGTATAACGGACAATATTACCCAGCTCTAATTATTAGATACTCATGAAGGGCCAATTCGTATGTAATGATTATATCGATGGTCACCGACGTAGTTCGAAATATATTATCCATCTACGGCAACGAGAGCGCATCTTTGGTTTTTTAGTGGAATAACCCAAAGTTAATAATTCAGAATATTTAATTAAAGAGTTTAATTAATATTTCGGGATTCTTGGAGCTCGGAACCGTAGGTCCATTTGGTCCATGTGCTAGCTCGTCATACTGTAGCAAATTAAATATAATTAGATAGTCCAATTATATACTCACATATATATTATTATTAATGGGATTAATAATATATTTTATCACACATGTAACTTTATATTATATTTTAATATAAGGTTTTTATTTAATAAATGATTATGAGATAATCATTTAATTTAATAAGTATATTAAATGGTTTGATACATCATTTATGGTAATGTAGAATTTTTCAAATATGATTTGTAAAAAATTCAACATCTCATTAATGGAATTTACACCTTATTTTGACAATCAAACATTTTCAATATGACGACAATTAACTACTCAAATCGAGATTTCAATGCCATATACGGACTCCAAACGATCTCACGGACATGCTAAAATCGAAGGAATTTCGATCCGAGATACTGTTCATTTGACGTTATTGTTCACTGCCACTTCTTTTTTAGATTCATGTGTAATCATGAACGGAACGGGAAAACTGTCACCGCCAACTTATAGTACTCTCCGAGAGCTTCGATTTGGCGGGTGGCTCGAGCCGTGAAACCAAGCGATGAGCTGGGATCGAGAAACCCATTCACGCGTGTTTCCTCCATAATTTAGCAAGAATCTGACGACTTTAGGCCGGCCACTGGTGAGTGCTGGTGAGCCACCGCTCCTTTCATGATCGTCGCGCCGGCCGGCGATGGCTAGCAGGCCGCCGGCGTGATAGAGGCTCTCCAAAACTCCGTATGGGTATGGGGGTCGGGTGTGGGTTTTAAGGAAGCTTTTGGTTTTTCGTAATTTTAGTAACTTGAGGGTATTTGTAGAAAAGTTTTGGAAATTTATGTTTAAACCTCCGTGAAATTACAGTCAGGTCCCTACCATGGGGCTTTCTCAAAAATTCACATTTTGGAAGCCCTTCTGATGTAAATTTCGAAAGGTGTTCAACACTAAAGTTGTTCATCTTGGAAAAAAAAGTCTAATGGTTTATGAATCAGCTCAATCGGAGTTTGTTTGATATTTTTATAGCTGATACAGCAAACGTTTACACGTATAGCGACATAATCAGAAATCGTGTAACCGGTTCTCGAAACCACGCATTTTTCAACGTGACGAAACTTCATAATAAAACATTCCGATCTATTTTCCAACACATAATCTCTTATTTTCAAACACCGTCAAGTCTAAAAACCTAAACTTTAATTCGAAAACCTTCCAACATTGTTCCGAAAAACTCGGGATATTACATCATCCCCTCCTTATAAAAATTCCATCCTCAAAATTTTTCTATCCTTACGTCCAATCATTCGGAATCGAACACGTGTATATTACAATCTTATCCGTATTCGCAAGTCATCTCACTTTACATATTTTCGAAGGTTACGCACTTCATATATCAACGTAAATCATGCTATTTCAAAGTAAAATAAATCGAATCAATCATTTCATATCAAAATTACATCAAACTTACCACTTTAATTCACATTAATTGATAGGAACACGCACAAATCGTTTCAAAGTCATTCATCATAGAAACAGAAAGACGAACACAAATTCCATACAGTCAATCACATGCATCATCAGAAATGAGAAACATAACACATATTCTTTATAGGCAATCATATACAATATCAAAACGGAAAACATAATGCGGATCTCATACTATCTATTTCGTCCACAATCAGAAATGAAACGCATTCATTTCACATCATATCATTTCATATCATATCTATAAACGATATCAACATCAAAGTTTACATACGTACATATTTAGTCACGTGTACAACTTTGTATGGCTGACAACAAAACATATATTACCATCACAATACTCGAAAGATCAATGTCTAAACTATAGACATACATATGTACTCTTATAACGAACATAATCTTTTATATCAACAAATACATCCATTGTCATAGCCAGAAGTGACATATAATCATACATGCTCTTATGATGTTGATAGTCTGAAATCTGCTAATTCCTGATATCATTTAAATGAAAAATGTAAAATAATCACTTTCAAAAACCATTTCGAAAACTCATTATAAAAATTCTCTTGCTGTAAACAAAATCAATTTAAAATTCATCATCGTAAATCTGTATCAAGCGTCCAATGTCCAAATCATGCGCACAGATCGGACAATGAATGAAATGATCCCCTGTCGATAGAGGGTAGCGGGTCAGTCCACTGCAGTTGGACAAACCCTTATATAAGTGCTACGGCGGAAACATATCATATCAAATTATAAAACCATAAAAATCATGTACAAGCGTTGTAACGGAAACATATCATATCATATAATATCATAAACGATATCAAAATGTATCAAAATCAAAATGTAATTCTTTTGAAATCATTATTTTCCCCATAAAACATAATATGTTTAAATAAAAAATAAATCTTTTATACAAACTTTTCAAAATATATATCGAGCGTCCATTGTTCGAATCGCGCGCACTGACCGGACAGTGTACGAACCATGTCGATAGAGTAGCAGGCCAGCTATTTTCCGATGCTATGGACCCATAACAAGCGCCCCGACCAAGCTGGAACAAAACATATACAAGCGCCACAGAGGGTCAAAAACATAAAATCATCAAGCACCGTGATGTAAACATATTTTCATGCGTCTCGAAGGGAAATAAAATTTTACAATTTAAAAACATCAAAATCATTTTCGAACGCGGAGAAGGAAACATATCATCAAGCACCTCAACGGAAACATATCGATAAATCATAAAATATGAAAACATGAATCAAGTGTCGAGGCGGAAACATATCCTTTATTATTTATATTCAAAATCAAAATATCAGAAATCTTTCTTTCTTTCTTTTTTTCTTTTCATTTTCTTTTCAAAATACTTTTATGCCAAAAATCAAATATCATGTTCTCAAAACATAATTCAAAATATCGAAACAGAAAAATAAAGATATTCGTTCACCATTCAGACTATCAACATCATAGCATAACTTGTACCTCAAATCACATTGAATTCACATCACATACATATTCATATACCTATAATAACGACATACATTTAACTTAGTATACATATATACATACATATATTCATGGCATACAATCATGTACATATAATCTTAATCACCCATATCAAATCAAAATCATTGCACATCATACCATATACCATAAATCAAATCAAATAGCAATCATAAGACCTATATGGTCTATACGCAACAGAAAACTTACTCAGACGATCAGATACCATATAGATGCAGTCACCAACACCTAAGCCATTGCATTGATACCACAACTGTAACATCCCGCTAGAGGCAGGATGCTACCAACAGGAGACAGGATTAACCCATCTCTATAAGCCTCCAAATTTGAAGAAAAATGGACATGATGTATCCTAAAACTGGACAACCTGGATGAACATCCAGCATTAAAATGAAACATGAAAAACATCCAACATACAAAAGGACCTCAGGTGCACACAAAACACATCAAAATCAAATCAACACTTAAGGGCTCCGTGCCCACATCATCCATCAACATCAAGGGCTATGTGCACATAACATCATAAGTAATCATAATTTTTATTTAATATAAACAACAACGTTCTCAACACGGCAAATAACATATTAATGTCGTCCGAATCGATTCCTAACTAGCTCGACTATTACACCACGAAATCATCAACCAAGTAAACATACACACATACACACATATTATGTAACACAAACTCATCACATGATTTCACATACACAAGCACATACATGAAAAACAGCTCAAGTCATCATCCAAACACTCATATACATACATATGGATATACACATTACTATTAATTCAAATATTTTATCTTTAACAATTTTCATGTATTTCCCTTATCGATCAAAGATACTCAATTTATGAGTTTCTATCTGAAAATATTTGATACTGAAGCTCATCATTTAAACATATCCATTCAGGAATGACTTAGCCTATACCCTTTTCTTATCACACTTAAGCATTTCAACCTCCATACAAATATATCACATGTACGAATCAATAACAAACTTATTCCATTTACCGATCATGTATATTCAAATTATTCATAGCTTATCATCACATATATATACACAAATATGTGTCCCAATGCTTATGCATATGGTTATTTATGCACATACCATTACGAGTTAATACACTTACATGCATCAATACATACATGTAGACATCAAACTCATCAAACATTTCACATCATATAATAATATTATCCTCAAACATTTCACTTAATATCATAGCATTACAAAAATTCATACATGTGGTGGCCGATTATCTTAAATATACGTAATCTCGAGCTCCGTACTCAAAAACACCTATTAACTATCCTCTTTTATCCTAGCATTTCAATCATCTATATATATACATATGTATATATATATATATTATATATATATATATATATATATATATATATATATATATATATATATATATATATATATTTAAAGCACGAATCAACCATACTAATCGCATGAGTTACTTACCTGGCATATACGGACTTTGAACGATCCCACGAACGCGCTGGAATCGACGGAATTTTGATCGGAGATACTGTTCATTCTATGTTTTTGTTCACCACCACTTTTTCTCTAGATTCGTGTGTAACCGTGCATGGATTTGGAAAATCGTCACCACCAACTTGTTTACTCTCCGAGAGCTTCGATTTGGCTGGTGGCTCAGGTCGTGAAACGAAGTGACAAGTCAGGATCAAGAAACCCATTCATGCTTATTTCCTCCTCAATTTCACCGAAATCCGACTTTGGGCCGACCGCTGGTGAGTTGGGGTGAGTCAGCTCTCCTTTCTAGATCGTCGCAACGGCTGGCGATTGCCAACATGCCACAGACGCTACAGAGGCTCTCTAAAATTCCATTTGGGGATGGGGGTCGAGTGTGGGTTTTAGGGAAGCTTTTGGTTTTCGTAATTTTAGAAACTTGAGGGTATTTATAGAAAAATCTTGAAAATTTACATTTACACCACCGTAAAATTACAGTCAGGCCCCTCCTGTGGGCTTTCTCAAAAATTTATATTTTGGAAGCCTTTCTGATGCAAATTTCTAAAAGTGTTCAACACGAAAGTTGTTCGTCTCGGAAAAACGAGTCCAATGGTTTAAGAATCAACGCAATCGAAATTCATTTTCTATTTTATAGCCGATAGAACAAACATTTACGCATATAATGATATAATCAGGAATCTCGTAACCGGTTCTCCATATCTCATTTTTGACCTTTGGTGCGTCTCGACGCACATTTCGACATCAGGATGCGCATCTTAATTCCAATTTTGCCCATATTTACATTATATTTTTCCGCTTTCATCCCTCGTTGATTCCATTGGGTCTCGATATGATTTTTACCTGCAAAACGAACCCAAAACACATCAAAACGCTCATAAAACTCGAGATAACATACAAAACATCAAGCTAGAAGGGCGAGAAATATGTGAATATTGGTCGCTCATCAATACATGATCAAAAAAATTTGAAAAATAAAAATAAAATTTTTATACGTAATATCTGTTTTTTTAGGTGTGTCCAAAGGAAGGTTCACGGATAAGTGTTAGAGTGATGGGCTTAGAGTTCACGTGAGTACGTGGGTGGACTAGTCTTTGATTCACTAACTACTAGGCCTTAGCTCAACAGAAGGCCCAATAAAATGAATGACAAAATCAAGTGGATATGGTTGGGCTATACAAATAAAATTATAAAATAAAATGCCATTACGTTACCATTTTTGGGTTATGATTCGTTTATTCATTCGATTCGATTCACTTTAAAGCGAATACGGGTGTGAAAAAATGGATTCGTTTAATAAATGGGTCAATTCGATTTGATTCGTTTATTAAACGAATCGAATACGAATTGAAGCTTACTGATTCGTTTATCCGTTTATGATTCATTTTATTATTTTTTTACTAGTTATTGTTATTTTTCAATTAAAATTCGAGAAATTATGGTTAATTACCATAGAAAAATAATAATGTCGATATTTGGTGAAATATTTTTAGTAAATATATTAATTATATATTTCATATGTATATATTTATGAAAAATTAATGTAAATAAATTATGGTAAATTATGTTATTAAATAATATCATGACTAAACGAATATTCGCATTCGATTAGTTTAATAAACGAATCGAATACGAATCCTGATATTACAGAGATATACAAAAAGTCTTACTTCTAAGGCCCGTTTTCAACGAGTTTATCTGAACCCACAGCTAGATCAAAAAGAAACCAGAGATATGTCACCTAATAATTTAGACATATCAACAATAAAATACAATAAAGAGGAAAAGAATACAAAAGAATGCTAACACTGATGGACCATAAGTTTATACTGAGGTCTGAGACTTGTGGATAACAGAGAACTATCATAAGGCAGGGCAGTGTAAAAATTTTCCATCCAACTATAACACCAAAGTCGACATCATATAGACATATGCTGTTAAAGACGGTAGGCGGGTCAAAGTGTTTAGGCAGTTTAATATGTCCAAACGCCACCTTTCACTAGTCAAAAAGTGGATTGATTAATCAAATATGTAGAATTTTAATTAATGTTTAAAGAATCATAACTACATAAAGGCGTCGCCCAAATACCTATGATGGTTGTCTGAAAAAGCCATCTAAACGTCGCTTAGACGACATCTTTATCATCATAGATATAAACCAATCAAAGGAATTCTATAAATGACGTGTTTGAGCTAAAATGGTAATTTAATATATGATTATCAAGCACCAACTCCTCATTACTATTCGCATTATTAAAATTTTTGTGAATCCTATTTCCCACCTGTAGACATTACATTTTTACACATAATCCAACGACGAGTTTCTTATGGGGACACCACACGAAGGTTCAGAAAGTTACAATAATGAATGCCAGAAGGGAATGAAACTCCAAAGAATTCAGAAAAATAGTCAAGTCTCTGCCGGACATCACCTATGTCCGGCCAACCTTTTTCTCAGACCATAATATCCGACCGGATATATATTGAAAATCCTAAATCCGACCAGACATGTGACAAGCCGCCAATGAGTGTGCAGATTGTCAGTTACTGGAATCACGGGATCTGATTAATGTCCGGCCAGACATACATCGACCTGTCAATGAGTGTGCTATCTCAAAATAAATATTCAGCCCAACATAAATCTAGATGTAACTGGCAATGCAGATTATCAATCACTGAAGATAGAGAGGGGATTTGATTTCCCTTTCGTTTTTCAGTCCCAATTTGGGCAATATAAATTAGTGCCCAAACTCTTCACAAATAGTCATAACCTTGAAATTTACGTGAAAAAAGTCTTAAATTTTGGTGCTAGAGAATGCTTAGAGAGAGAGAAAAACAATGAGCAAACCCCACGAAGTCTCTGGATTTCATCCCATCCGGAAAGCAACCCAATAGCGATTCGGCTTTCAGAGGTTCTTCCCGAGCCAACCAAATTTAAGGTACAACATGAGGGCTCCATAATCTTTATTACCGCATGTTAGCATCAATGTTCTGATGCAATATCTCCTTCCGGATTTGACATATGTCCGGCCGGACATACACAAGTGTCAAATAAATATCCGGCCAAAAGGATAAAACATCTAACCATTGTTCATTGGTAGATTATACTCTTAGGTGGGGAGGCCTAATTATGGACAAACTTCGCCAATTAGAGCCTAAGCCTAAATCCTTGATTAATCTCACATGTAAGCCAATAGTTGCTACCCTAAAGAAATAAGCCTCCATAGTGTTTGCCTTTGGGCCATAATCATTTCAAGTCATTTGGTCTTTTTACCGTGAATTATAAACTTGTTAGGCCTTTAACTAGGAAAAGTTTGTATTTCATGATAATTTTCTTAAATACTTTGAAATGTCAATGTGCCAAATAGTATGAAAACCTTGTTGGGCCTAGAATATTTCATTATGGTCCAAACGAGCCAAAAAGATGAGTAAGATATATGTATTGGCTTTCATCCAGAATGGTACGTTATGTTTTGGCCCATTTAGATATCTTGAAATGCTTCAAAACACATCCCAAATAATCATGATTACTAAGGTTCCAATTCGTCATTTCTAAACAATGACACTCTCTCAATATTAGACTTAGTCATTTGTAAATGGGTGGCCTTTGTCTTTTAACGATGAAAAATAACCAAGATAGCGAATATTTACCTTTTAGCATAGAAGATAATGGGTTTGCGTACCACCGGTTGGTGCATAAGTTAAGCCAAACATAGGAAGGATTTTGGACTTACCACATGTGTGGGAGGAATAAGGTTGGAATGATATATGCTAATGTTTGAGCCTAGTATGCATTTCATGCATTTTTATACATTGCATGCATACATGCATTATGCTAACCCTTTTTGGTTGCAGCCATCATAGCGGCGCGTTGGGTTAGGGAAGATGGCATATTAGTCAGGAGACAGTCAGCAAGCTCAGAAATGGACAGCACTGAAAGTTCTCGCGTAGACCGATTTGAAGCCAACATGGACAAGATTGATGAACAACTAGAAAATTTTGCCAATGTCATGGCCAACTTTATAGCACATCGAGCGACATGGGCTGAAACTGGGGAAAGCGGGCACAAAAAGGCTACAAATATGACAACCAAAGAAATCCTTACTATAGTTGATGATGAGGACATGACTGAGTATGCTTCAGGCAACATGGCCAACTCCCAAGCTAAACTTCAAAACCTTAAAGAAAAAATGGAATCGATGGCCTAAAAGATGAAATGCAAGCATGAAGACCTCCTGGATTATGATGCCATGGCATGCGAGGAACAACTGCCTTCATAATTCAGAATGCTAGAACTACTAAAATTAATGGGAACGGGAATTCAAAAGTACATTTATACCAGTATGTTTCATTGATGAGTTCTACCGGTTTGACCAAATGTCAGGTTCATAAAATATTTGGGATGTAACTTGCAGAAGCACATGTAATATAGTACCACAGCCTGGAGAAGAAAGTAACAGATGAATAGAGGGCTTTAGCAGAAGCCTTTTTGAATCAGTATATCACAGACATGGAGATTGATATGTCACTTCGTGATTTAGAAAATACTAAACAGAAGTAGGAGGAGAGCTTCAAAGAATATATTGACCGTTGGAGAAGCCATATTTTGAGAATGCAAACATAACCCTTGGAGAATGGAAAAATAAAGATTATCATTAAGGGCACCAAGCCTTCTATCTACAACAAGCTGAGGAGGATGACCTCAATGATTTCTTACTTCTGACAGTTGAGAGAAACTGTAATAGATACTGAAGAAAAAGAGGCTGAGAACGGAAAATTCTACAGCCAAAACAGAAGAACTACCGGAGGGCCTTTTGGAATGAAGGCCAGTCCCGCTGAGATTCTTGCAATAAGAAACCAAAAATTTTCAAATCTTAGCAGACATTTGTCAATGGTATTTGAGAAATTAAAGAGACAAAGCCTGTTGAATCCCCTAAAGCCCAAACCATTACCAAACCTAGTATCATACTACATCAACCTAAACCAATACTACCAATTCTACCAATAAAAAGGCCATGACACTAACAACTGCACCCACCTCAAACGAAATCCAAGACCTTATAGACAGCAAACAAATCCCCTACCCTGAAAGAAACCAACCTAACGCCAGTAGAAACCCCCTACCCAACCACCATATTGGTCAACCACTACTACACATGATACACTCTGGCTTGTCCAAAGAACACGTCCTACAAACCTTCAATCAGCAGGCCCATATCATGGGCATATGGGACAATAGTGGCAACGGAGGTGACAAATTTAATAAGTTCTAGGAAGACTTTCTCGATAGCGATGAAAAGGAAGTCAAGGTGATGACTAGGAGTGGTCGATTATATAATGATGCCACTAAGCGAAAAGAATGGGGAGATGAGGAAAAAGAAAAATAAGAGGGGAAATAATAAAAGGAATGAGAAAATAATATGCTTTAGTATTTGAATAAAACTCGAGCACAAATCAACATATGGGAATTGTTGTGTTCCTCCCAAAAGCACAGAAGGGCTATGGTTGAAGCCTTAGGGAGAATAATAGTGTCAACTGATACATATCCAACTGAAGTCATCGGGCCTGTTCAGAAAGAAAGCAAGCAAGTCATAACCTTCTCCGAGGAAGAGCTTCCAATATAGGGACGAAATCATAACCGACTCATGTTCATAAAAGTCGAGGTTGAAGGCAAAAAAAAAACTCTTGCGTAATGTAAGATGATGGGTCATCTATTAATGTTTTCCCACTAAAGATATTGCCCACACTAGGCATCCGACCGGAGGAACTGATCCCATTCAATACAACTATAAAAGCTTATGACGATAGTAAGTGAGGAGTATAGGGCACTTTTACGTTTGTGGTCAAGGTAGGCCCGATAGAAGATCAGGTAGAATTCATGGTGCTAAACATGCCCACAACTTTTACCTTACTCCTATGAAGGCCATGGTTCTATAAGCATGGATGGTTACCATCTATGCTGCATCAAATAATTAAGTTCTCACTTGAATGGAAGATCATCACTATTGGGGTTGAAGTGGGAAATATCGTGGCCACCATGGAGGTCCAACCTTTTACAAGATTTTAGGTTGCCGCAATCTTTGAAGAATGGGTAGATTCTAAAGTGGCTAGGATCATGGTGAAGGTGAAATACAAGCCTTATATTAGACTGGGGGCATGAGGCCAAGGCATAAGTTCACTACCTAAATTTCAATGGGCAGACTACCAAGAAGGGGCTAGGGTACCACTCAGATGAGGAAGAGATGAAACCCAAGCAGAAATGGATGAAACTGACAAATTTCTTTATGAAAACCAAGTACCAAGGAGCTCTGGAGCCGTGTGAGGTCAATGGTATTACTATGTTAGGCTTTAAAATATTTTCTGATGTGGTAAAATAGGAAGGAAGTCTGTTGTTAAATGAAGAAAAAGGTGCATAGTCGGAGAAAGAAGCAAAACAATGGTGGGAGGAAGAAATTCTCCAACTTGAGGGGCTGACACTGGAAGACTCAACAGCGACAAAAGAAGAAGAAGAATATGAGAACATTTTAATACCGAAACTTTTTTATTGTATCCTGATGAACATTAAAAAGTGTACACTTAATAAAAGAGAAACTATTCATTTTTCACTTATAGTTTCATTAATCCCCTTAATTTAGCATATTTGTGAAATAATAATTAAATCTATGTTTTATATATTTTAATTGTGATTTTAATTTCTTATGTAGGTGAAATAATAATTTGGATGCATAACTAGAAAAATTGACGTTACATTTGGATTTTGGAGGCCAGAAACCTAAAAGGGTGTTCTAACAGTGTATAATTTTGGAAATTCCAACCTTACGCAATTTTTCGTATTTTTGCCATAATATATTATTCCGCTATCGGATTGAGGCGATTCTAGTTACAGATGAAAAAATATTTAAATATCTACATCTTTACTCTTTACAAGATTTTCTAGTTCTAAGGTTTTCAATGTCAAAATTGATGAAAAATCCAACATGTGCTTCATGTAAAAGTCATTGTCCATTTGCGTGTAAAACAAAGTAAAAAAAAATATTTATAATTGGAAAATGACAAACCACTGAAAGGTGATTATCATTTTTCATTTTTATGCAAAAGTCATACAACGTTTGAAAGGTTGTATGACTTTAAAAAAATAATAATAAAAATAAAGAAAGAAATTTTGTAAAGGTAGAGATGTTGAGCCCTCTCCTATAAATAGAGGTGCTCAGTACCTTATTTTCTTCATGCATTCTTCTGAGGATTCTCTTGAAAACTTGGAAGAGAATGTCTTGTGTGTTTTATTTTTTTAAGCTTTTTTGTAATTTCTTTTTCTTTTAGTAATAAAATTATGCATGTTTTTATTTAAATCATGAGAAGAAGATTGTATCTTGTTTGTTTATTTACAGCTTTTTGTATTTAATTTTTTACTTTATGCAATAGTTCTTTCTTTATTTTACTTTTTAGTATGAGGAGGTAACTCCCATCTGCTGGGGTGAAGGGTAAAGCTTTTATTACTAATATTTAGATTAATCTCTATTAATTATAATATATAAATTATTTTAAAATATGACTTAATGGGATACCGCCTTTATGGTCGCTTGGACTTAATTAAATTGATTTTAACCTGACTAAACTGGATACCGCCTTTATGGTTGGTTGGAATTAATCATAAATCTGACTTAATCAAGATACAGCCTATATGGTCGGTTGGTAATGTCATGCAAAGTTAATATATTATAATAAGGGAGATATATAATTTTGAAGTAATAAAAGTGGATCATCTAACCCCCAATATTTTCTTTATTGCTTTATTTATCTTCTTAATTTCCAAGCTTTACTTTATGCCATTTACTTTATTTATGTCTTTACTAGTCCTACATATGTGTTGTAACTAAAGACCATATATGGGGTTGTGATGAATTCCAATATCACCGTTTTATAAGTGGTTATTTTCTGCCTTGGGTAATATAAAGGTTTATTTATTGAGTCTTAATCTTAATGCTTCTTGTTAACTGGCCATTAATAAGATTGATTTGGTAAACTTAAAATGAACTTGGAAAAGGGATTTTAGGTTTAGCCTTAGACTCAATAGCTCACGATCTCACCTTGAGGCAAAGGACTCTTAGGTAGATTTCCTTGCATGATAGGAATATACCTGTCAGACGGGGGTATCCATAATTGGAACTTAATCTTAATGAATTCAGATAACTTGGTTAACATAGGAATATGATTAATTGGGTTACATTGGATGTTTCCAACTGACCATCGGAAGAGGCTTTTGCATATTTTCGTGTTCCATGTTAATAAACCGTTATATTGCACATACATGAGATGACCACTTTATCTTTAAAAGATATTGGAATGATTCACAACCCTAGATAGTTTTATAATATTTAATTTTCCTTAAATTTACTTTCGTACTGTTTTATTTACTTGTTTTCAGACAAAAATCAACATCCAAACAACAATCAATCTATTAGATACTCGTAAACATTTAACGTCATAAATTAATAGCTAAGGTATTAAGTCTTCTTGGGATCGATACATTTTATACTACTTGAGCAATACGTGCGTTTGCGTTATGTGAGTGATTTCACCCGATCAAGTTTTTGGCACCGTTACCGGGGACTTATTTATCTTTCACTATTAATTTTTGGGGTTAGATACATTTACTTGTGTCTAATTTCTTTTTATTTATTATTTTTATTTTCTTGTGTTTCAGGTTCTCAAACACTACATGAGATGAACCAGAAGATTTGAAATCTGACCGCTTGACCCAGAAATTGAAAGAACCATCAGACAGTTGAGAAGGGAAATGCCAGAAGGCCAAGAAGCACAGATCAACATGAAACCTAAACCTTTGGAGGTTGCACCACCAATTCCCATTCGAGACAGAACTATTCCAGTGGTTGAAGGCTTCATTTCATGTATTGTACTTCCTCTCTTACCAGTAAATACATGTGACATCAAAATATACATTGAGATGATACAACAGTCAGTTCAGTTCGGGGAGAATGCAACTGAAGATCCTAATGCCCACATCAATAACTTCCTGGAAGTATGTGGCACATTCAATTACAACCGAGCGGTAGAAGAAGCAATGAGACTGCGTGTGTTCCCATATTCCTTGAAAGACATAACTAAGGATTGGCTGCATTCACTACCAGCAGGTTCCATCACAACTTGGAACACTCTAGCCACCAAATTCCTTGCAAAGTACTTTCCCCCAGCCAGAACTGTAAAGCTGAGGAATGACATCACATCTTTTGTGCAACATGACTCAGAAGCCCCTACGAAGCTTCGGAAAGATACAAGGAGTTGCTCAGAAAATATCCTCACCATGAGATTGTAAAGTGCCTACAAGTCCAAACCTTCTATAATGGACTTTTTGGACTAATGATAACCACAATTGATGCTGCTGTTGAAAGAGCTTTAATGGCAAAAGGAGAAGATCAGGCCTGGGACTTAATTGAAGAAATGACCAACAATAATTATTTGTGGCCAACAGAAAGGAGCATGATTCAACGAATAGCAAGGAATCCACGAAGTCGGAACCAACACAGCAATGAATGCCAAGTTGGATTAGATGTGCAAACTCATGGAAAAACTTAGCACGAAAGTTGTGAACATCGCTGGTGCCATAAGTTCACCATATGGAGGAGCACCAGAGGCAAACCAACATGATGAGATGGTGAACTATGTCGGTAATTTCAACAGACAGGGGAACGATCCATATTCCAACACCTACAACCTAGGTTGGAGGAATCATCCCAATTTCGCATGGAGCAACAATTCAGGGCAAATGAATAATCCACCACCAGGATTTCAACAGCAGAACAAAGGCCATGAGTATGAAAAAGAACCAGGAATAGCAGACATGTTTTCCCTTTTTGAAAAAGCAACAAGCAACATACGATATGATATTTCAGAGCCAATCTGCTTCTATATAAGTACTGGAAAATCAAATAGGACAACTGGCCAATGCTCAGAGTTACAGACCACAAGGTACACTTCCTAGCAACACAAAACCAAATCCAAGGAACATGGGGAAGGAGCAACGTCATGCCATCACTTTGAAAAGCGGTACTGAGATCAACAAAAATGTTGGAGTCAAGGTAATTGTTGAGGAAGTTCCAAAAAAAAAACAATGGAGGAAAGAGAAGCAAAAGCAAATGATCGAGAAAAATTCACTCCACCTCCACCTTTTCCACAGCGTCTCCAGAAAAATAAACTGGACAAGCAGTTTGCTCGATTCCTGTAGATCTTTAAAAAGCTGTATATCAAAATTCCATTTGTAGAAGTGTTGGAACAAATGCCCAGCTAGGTCAAATCCATGAAAAATATTCTATCATGAAAATGAAGATTGGGAGATTATGAGACAATAACATTGACAGAAGAATACAACGCCATGATTCAGAGGAAGCTTCCTCCTAAGTTGAAAGATCCTGGCAGTTTCACTATCCCTTGCACCATAGGAGAACATAACTTCGGTAAAGCTTTGTGTGATTTAAGTGCTAGTGTTAACTTGATGCCTTTTTCTATCTACAGGAAACTACATATTGGAGAAGCAATGCCCACCTTAGTCTCTTTACAACTTGCTGATAGAACGCTCACATTTCTGAGAGGTGTAGTGGAAGATGTGCTGGT